>CM066033.1:951338404-951580671 GCA_033557465.1 Ichthyophis bannanicus | reverse complement strand
ACAGTACCTTGCGCCTCATTATGCACATTGGCAGGATACACACAGGAAACAGTGAAAGCCAGTGTGGGCTCAGTAAGGGGTAGGGCAGCTTCAGCAACACATTGGATTAGACAGACACACACTCCCACAACCTATGCCAGCATTGTGCAAATATAGAGGCTGTTGGCAAGCCTGGCCACCACCCCAGTCATGGGCACAGTGCAGGCATAGCTATGGGACGCAGGTAATGTTGGGGTCACTCCCCGGGGTAGTAAACACTGTCAGAACCAAAAACTGCAAACACACCCCACAGATATCAGAAAGGTTGCTAGGATGCAGCTCTATAAGCAAATTGTGCTTAACTTAGGAATTGCTATTCTGCCATTACTCATAGCAAACCTTTTGATACATGTGTAACATATTCCCAAGTTGCGGGCGACATTGCTAAGGTTATGCAGACGTGCTAGTATTGGAGATGCTGCTGCATGCAGGGCCCAACAGCCTGAATTTCCATGAGGGGGGGGGGGGGACTTTGGAGAGTGGAGCCTGGTGGGGGTGGGTGTTTAATGCCGCATGTTCGCCGCTGCTCTAGGGCAGAGGTTCCCAACGCCGGTACAGGTGGGCCAAACACTGTTCAGGGGCTTTTCCTGCTGTCCCTAATAAATATGCATAGAGAGTACTTCTTACATACAATGGGGGAGAGCGCATCCTAATGCAGCACAGGGCATATTTAGTGAGGGGACAGCATGGAACCCTGAATGTGTGTTTGGGCCCTCCAGGGACTGCCAGTTGAGGAACTAGTGCTCTAGGGATTGCACAAGTTTATGGTGTCCTGTGGCTCCGTAGGGGAAGTTCTAGGCGTTTTTTACAGGCAGGTTTATTTGTATCTGCAATAAAGGTTCTGTATTTCTTACCACAGTTTAGTCATGGGTAAATCGTGGGGAAAGGTTTGGCAGGAGCCACAGCTTGGCCTTGGACCTGTCTGCTCCTGAACACACTGGCTGTATATACTGCACCCACTGTTTGTCACAGAGTACAGGTGCATTCCCATGAGAGATACCATGGGACTGCTCGTCAGACAGGACATGGTATGTCTGTGGGCAGATTGCACTGCCCCCTCGGCCACCACCACCCCTCCGCCACCATGCTGCCCATTGCCATTATGACGGTGGTGCTGGTGGTGCGCAAAGTCCCAGGCCATCCAGTATTGCCGGTAGGCAGATGCCTATGGTGTGGGTTCTCGTTTAGGTTGGTTACGATACATGGACATGCGTGCTTCCCCCCCCCCACCGCACTGCCTGCCAATGTTATTGTGCCATTTTTTTTGGTTTTTTTTTTTTTTTCTTTTTTTTGTTTTTTTTCTGGGGGTACCCTGCTGGGTAAGTCCCCCTGTGACACTGGTGGGACACACCACTCGTGCCCATGGGGGACCCTTGTACGTTTTTGTCGTGCTGCTTTTACACTTCCAGCATTCCTATGTGCCACCTAGGCATCTGCCTTGTCCGCACTGGACAGGCTGGACCAACAGCATGTTGCCGCCTGCAGCCAATGTATCCCATTTACAAGCATCAGGTACAGTTGCCCTTGCCTACGTTGGCCCAATATGCTGTTGATGGGCACATGTGGATGCCATAACAAACCTGCCCAAACTAAATGACAGAAAACCCGATCCAGCTCTCTTTCAATGTGACGGACCTTTTCCCACTTTGTAGGGGGACAGAGCATAGACCCTTCCAAACATGATGCATCTTAATTTATACGCTGTGGTCAGGTAGTGTTGCTTTATGGGTATCATTAAGTATCACTATTGGCCAGCTTGGTTATCTGGGGATGTTAGGGAATTGTGGTTCTGGGTCCTTTTATCTGTTCTATTTGCCTTTTTGTTGACCCTGCAACATGTACACACAACCTATCACTTTTTCTGGGATTTCCTGACCTTTGCTGCACATTGCTGACTTTAAAGGGTTTCTCTTTACTTGCAAATGTGCCCTTAACCCGCGCAGTGGGTTTCCACCTGGCGTTAGCCCTGTTTTAGGACCCTGGATTTTCCACAGAACATTGAGTGCGCCTGAGAGGCCTCACCTCACCACTCTCCATGCCCCATTGACCCCTTCTCATACGGCCCTCTGGGGAAGCCTTACTCGCCCCCCTCAGACCCGGATGTCAACAGCGTTATGTGTGCCTTAGATGCCACGTCTGCGTTATCAGCGATAAACGTGACGTTTATCCCGCGTGACTAATGTTACATTGAATCACGCCGATAACCCTGTCACTTATCTCACGATAATAACACGCGCTGCCGCCGTTTCTAAGGACGGTTTCGTAAACATACCCCTATTAGTACTGTGAGGCTTGTCTGATGGAGTAGCATTTGGAAGTGTGATGTACTGTTAAGTTCTTGTCTGCCGGGCACTTTAAATATGACTGCCACAGGGGGAACAAAGGTGAAACTCCTTTAGGATAAGAACGTAACGAATCATAAGATCTTTAAGGATACCTGCCTATAATGGGTTCAAACCAAGGTCCATCAGAGCCGTATCCTGTTTCCAACAGTGACCAATCTAGGTCCAACAGTACCTAGCAGTTCCCAAAATGGACAGGTTTCCCAATGCTTGTATTGGGGCAAGCAATGGCGATTATTCCGGGTCCTTCTTTAATAATGGTTCATTTTCCTTTCCTCAGGGACTTTTTCCGAACCTTTTTCAAACCCAGCTACATTAAACAGCTTTTAATACATATTCCTCCGGTAATAAATTCCAGAGGGGGTTGTTGAATTACACGTTGAGTGACCCAAAAATATGTGCTTGTATTAGTCTTAATATACGTTTAACATGTAGCCTTCAGTTTCATGTCCCCTAGTCTTTTAGATATCTTTGATGCGTCGTAAAACCAATCGACCCTAAGCATTTACACCATTCCTCCACTCCATTCATTAATTTTATACATTCACTCTAAACCACATATTATCCTTCAGCCAGTCCTCTTTTCCACCTTTCCCCCCCAGGGTTGAAGAGCCCTAACCGTTTTTAGACTCTTGTTAGGGAAATCTTTCCATCCCCTTTACATTTTGGTGGCTCTTCTCTGTACCTTTTCTAAATAACAGTATATCCTTTTTAAGAGACCAGCGACCAGAATTGCACACCATATTCAAGATGCAGTCCACACCAGGGACTTCTACAGAGTCATTTATAATATCCTTTGTTTTATTCTCCCATTCCTTTGGTTGTGAGGTCCTAGCATTCTGTTTGCTTTCTTGGCCTTCCACTGTACACTGGGCGGAGGATTTCAACATGCTATCCCACAATGGTATCTAAATCTTTTTCTTGGGTGGTGGAATCTTGCATCGTGTTACCATAGTTGGGGTTGTTCTTTCCTCGGTACATATAGTAACTTTGCACTTGTCCACATTAACTTCCATCTGCCATTTGGCATGCCCCAGTCTTACAGGTTATCAGGTCCTCTTGGCAAGTTTTCACAATTCTCTTGGGGTATTACAAACTTTGAAGGATGTTGGGTCATCTGCAAATTTGATTATCTCACTCATGATTTTCCAATTTCCAACGCTAATTTGCGAATATGTTTAAAAAAGCAGCGGACCCAGCACAGAAGATCGGGGGTACTCCAATATTCACCTTTCTCCATTGGAAAAAGTGGCCCATTTAGCCCTACCCTCTGATTTCTATCTGTTAAAAAGTTCCTGATCCACAATAGTACAATTGCCTACTATCACCATGACTTTTTAGTTTCACACAAAGGTCTATCATCATTCTGCTTCCACAAACCAGTTCAAAGTCCCCCAATCTATCACCCCATGAACTCCTGCTTAGCCAGGATTCACACCTGGATGGTCCACTAACCATCTCCATCTCAACCCCTCAAAGTCTGCTGCTGTCTGGTTTAGCCTTGACAAGCCATGTCCTTTACTCACTCCCCAGATTGCCTGCACTCCCCTTCTTCTTGTCCACACACTTCGATATCTTGGGGTTTTACTTGACTCTTCCCTTTCTGTCCATGAGCACGTGTTTTCGTTTGGTTTCAACGTTCTTTCTTGTTCCTTCGTCCAGATTTGCACTGTTCACTCCTTACTCACAGTACCCTCCCTTATGAATCTTCTCCTCTTATTGGTCATGTACAGGCTAGGCTATTGCAATGTTGCACTAGCAGGTCTTTCCTTCTACGCTCCATCCTTTCCAGCTCCTACAGAATACTGATACCCCCCCCCAACATGTACTCACTCACTCATCATGGTGCACTAATGTCACCCCAACTTCTCAGTCATCTACCACTGGCTGCCCCCTCAAAAGTCTGTGTTGACTATAACAATTCTCACCTTGTTCACAAAGCTGTTTACCCCCCAGTACACCCACAGTACATTCTTTAACCTTGATCCCGGTTCATTCCCCTCACCATCTTCTCAGCTCTATTCACTTCAACCACCTAAGTTCTCCCACAGCCACTCAGGCACAGCTGAAACAAACCTGGAAATGCAGCTGTATTCTATCATAGGCCCTGCCCTATGGAAACTATCTGCCTCCTGCCCTCATGCTCCAAAACCTTATTTTCCAAGTTAAAAGCAATGCTAAAAACCCACCTCTTCCATATTGCTTTTGATCTACTCGCGCCCAACTCTAAGCAGCGGACACTATTCACCTTCTTCCCTCCCCTACCAGTCCTGATGCATTCCAAATATACTATACCGCCCAATTTCTGCACTTTCTTTTGTTATTCTTTCCTTTCCTTGCTGTCCTGTCACAACTCTGGGTTCCTTTTCAACTTTCTTACAGCAATTAGTTGTTTGATTATTGTAAACCACTCTGCTGCCAGGTGTTACCTGGGTGCTAAATCAAATACTTAATAAAGATAAAGATTGAGGGACTTTGTCAAAGGCTTGATGAAACTCCCGATATACTATAATAACCGACTCACCTTTGTATACCTGTTTATTCACACCTTCACAAAAACATGACAGATTAGTAAGACAAGACCTTCCTTGGCTAAAACCACGTTGGGCTTGTCTCCCATTAAGCCTATGACTATCCAATTGTGGCAGTAATTTTGTTTTTTCAAAATGGGTTTCTACCCATTTTTCCAGGGTACTGATGTCAGGCTCACCAGTCTGTAGTTTCGCCAGATCACCCTTTTAGAAAAATTGGCCTTAAATTGGCCATCCTCCAATCTTCAGATATTACAGATGATTCTGTGCAACGTCAACTGTCTTAGTACTATTACAATTCTGGTGATGGGCCCCCTCCCTTTCTCCTGTTAACTTGAGATTGTCCCCCCCCCCCCCCCACTTTTTTTGTTAAAACCGATTTGACCCACACCCCCCCCCCCCCCCCACCGGTGAAAACAGCGGGGTATAAATGAAGCTAAATAAATAAATAAATGATTTTAATGATTAGTTCAACAAATTACTAATAGTAGGTCTGCAAGCTCCATATTTCAGTTCTTTCAACACCCTTGGATGTCTACCCATCTTAGCCAGGTGATTTGCTACTCTTCAATTTATTACATAGTTGTACCATCTTCCTGGTGTCTCAATATTTCTTTCAATTCTTCTTCAGGAATTCTCATTTAAATACCATTTCAATCATGGGTAACATCCTACATCTTGTTCAGTAAAAGACCAAAGCACAGAATTCAGCAGCAGTCTCTCCGTCATGGCTTTGTCCCCTCTTAGTGTCCCTTTGACCCCAGTATCATTTAATGGTCCAACTGATGCTCTCACAGTTTTTTTGGCTTACAACTATACTTGAAAAAAAATAAGTATTATGCATTTTTGCTTCCACAAACAGGCTTCTTTTCAAATTCTCTCTTTGCCTGCCTTATCAGTGCCTTGCATCTAATTGGCCGGTGCCTTATGTTGTTTCCAGTTTTCATCATTTTGGCTCCTTTTTCCTTTTCCTGAAAGCTGCGTTTTTGGCAACAACAGCTTCTCTGACCTCACCTTTAAACCATGCCATTTCTACCACAAAATGGCTCGCACCATCTCAGCAATAATTGGTGGTATACCTCTTCTTAGAGCTGATTAGCAGCACTCTGGCCCTAACCAACACTCACAAACACATACCCATCTCTAAACACAGCAGCGCGGAGGAGGATGGTCAAGAAGCCCTTCCCTCAAGGCCACAGATGATATGCTACCATCCTATCAGGACCTGCTTCAGGTTGCAATTAAACACACAACACAACTGCAAAAAAAGGTATCCTACAAGCCCTGATATCTAAAGGCCGACCTCATAAAATTGCAGCGTTCACTACGCAAGGGAAATGCAGAATGGCCTATCATCAGGACCTGATAAAGCCAGCACCACCTGGAGATGCTTCTGATCACAGAGGGACATGGTTATCCCACTGACGACACTGTTATCATTAACCACCTTCTACCTCCCGACTTTACAGTCCATAGCTGCCATAGAAGCAACAAAAGGGGAGGGGGAGTTCTCATACTCACAAAAGACAGACCTCAATTTTCCACCTCATCAATAGCACCAAACTCAAACAAACCTTGACATAGTAGTCATAACTAAAAATAATTGCTCCATAAAATTAAGATACAGAGCCCCGACATCCTCCTCTGCCGACCTAGCCATCGAATAATCGAAGCTAGCCTGCAATACGACAAGCATACTCGCTCCAAAACTGGAATACTAGGAGACCTCAAGCCTGCCCTCGCTACAAGATTCCCAAGCCTTGGCCTTTCTAGACGCAATCAAAGACCGGGGTTATCAACAGCTAATGCAGCGAACCAACCCACACAAAGGGAAAAATAGGGAGCTGCTTGATCTTTTTCCACTATCTACCTGCAAAGTACTGCCAACTTCACCGCACCAATCATACACCAAAGTACAGTGGTCAGACCATAAGTTAATTCTGGTTCCAAATTCCTTTGGATAACAAGTCCATGAAAGACTCCTGAGAGTAAGAAGAACCCCACGAGACCGCCCTCACGACAGCTTTCCAACCATTCAACAAGGAAGTCAATAATAAACCAACACGCAAACCCTCCTAAGCCTGACAACAACAGGACCCCAAAGGAGTAGTATCCAGCTGGAATGACAGTCTCAGTACTATCGCGCACGACACAGTACGCAAACAAAACCCCAAGGAAAAAAGACCCACGGTTGCCCTGGTTCTCCAACGAACTGAGGACCCTCTCTTCTCAAACCTAGGAAACTCGCAAGGCGATGGAGGAGCTCACGATCCACTAAAGATCAGGAAGCTTACAACCTACAAATCACAATTCACCAAACCGCAATCTCCGAGAAAATGAGGCAAGCACACACTAACACTGTAGTGCGATCGCTAAATAAAACCCAGCACGACCTATTCACCATCGTCAAAAAACTTAAAAAAAAAAAAAAAAAAACAAAAAAAAAAAAAAAAAAAAAACAGAGGAACCAGGACCAGAGCAAACAACAGAGATTCACGCCAAAGACTATGCCGACTTCCTTCAATCAATAATTACTCCAAACCGAACAAGACCGGACAGTACCGGCACCAATTAAACCAGCATGCATAACGAAAGCTAACAACCGTTACCACCCCCCCTACCATAAGCAAATCATGAGACTTAATATCAACAACCAAACATGACCCACTGCCCAAGACCGAACCCGGCGATCGGCCCGGCTTTTCGGAATAAAAAGAACTACGGACAGGAGTTTAGCCTTCTCATAGCTAAACTCTTTAAAACATCGTTTCTCTTCAGGCTCATTCCCCCTAAAGTCTCCCAACACACATCCATTAGGAACCTCTGCTTTAAAAAACTCCAAGCTCGACCCCCAGAAAGTGGAAGTCATATAGGCCAATGGACAGCATTGCCACTAATGGCCAAAAATAATCAAAAAGGAGGTCCAAGTCAGCTCCAACAACAACATCGGACAAACGCCTGGACACCACTTGACCCACTGCCCAACCCACGGGCTATTTAGAGAAGCTCATGGTTGTGGAGACTCTACTAACCAACCCTTTTCAAACAACATACTTACCACAATAGATAACATCCATCGGGGAGGTTGCCTAATATTCCTAGACATAAGCCGCACGCATTCGACTAGGTATGTCACCAAACCCTCCTGAAACGACTCAAAGGAGAAGGGTAACGGCAGCTTAGCACTAACGTGGGTGCAAGTCAATACCTAGCCGCTAGATGGGCAGCATGTGAGAACCGAGATCTAAAAAATCACAAAACCATTCCATCAGAAACAAGGTGTCCGGCAAGGATCCTCCCTTTCAGCCCTAATGTTTAATATCTACATGCAGCCCATCTGCGACCTTGCTGTCGCTTCATTCGACATCAAATGGCATGATATATGCAGGACGCCGGTCCCTGCTCTTTGACATGCCGTTCAAGACTGACCAAACTGACCTCCACCCCTAACGGAAGGTTTCAGGGCAGTAGGAAAGGTGGCTCCCAAAATCAGACAAAACTCTTCGAATACAGCAACAAAAAGACTGCAAGTGCTGTTCATCCCCCAGAAACTCTAACTTCTCCCCAACCACCCACCTAAAAGTCGGCGATAGTAGAGCTGAAAACCAAGCACACCAATCCGTTACCCTGGGTGTTACTCGAGGACCAGAAACTTGACATGAAGACACCCACATAGGCAACCATGGTCAAAATCAAACTATCCACAAAATCAGGACACTCAAACACCTACGACCCCTTCTACAACCAGACGGACTCAGAACTATCTTACAAGGGCTCTGACCATTCCACACCTTGACTACGCCAACGCGGATCCTCCAAGGGCTCCCAAAATAAACCCTGAGCCCGCTCCAGCTTGCCATGAACACTGCAGCCAGAGTATCTGAATGGCGGCCTCGAGGCGGGACCATATAACAAACCATCCTCAAAAAGTTCTCCATTGGTTCCCTATTACAACTGTAGGATTCATCTTCAAAACATTGCACTACTAACATTCAAGGCCATAAAATGGGCTCTCTCCCCCGTCACTCGCTTGCCTCCACACAATAACTCCCCCAATAGGGCCAGATGACAACACAGCAATGAACACCTTGGCAAATCCCCACAAACATTGACCCAGTGTACACAGGCAACAGGCAAGCAGGGCCTTTAGTTATCAGCGCTCCCAGATACTGGAATGCCCTGCCTCCAAACATACGAGCAATCCCAGAAACTAACTAAATTCAGAAGGGCCATTGAAGCACCACCTTTTCCTCAAAGGTTACCCAAATGAAGATGCACCATCTCGGACCTACCCGACAAATAAGCTTCAGTCCACTGTTAAGCTAATCCTCAAATATTGTATCAATATGTAAATCCTACTATGGGTTCAAATAATGTGTAAATAGTTTAATTATGGTTATCCCAAGTTGAGTACCTGTGATTCTGTAATTTACGGTGTAACCCCATCGTAAAAACCGAAATGTTCCATGTAAACCACAATGATGTTGAAGAGCGCGGATATATAAGAGAAATAATAAATAAAATAAATAAATGCTGGTAGTTTTTTTGACTTCCTTCCACTTTCTTAAAACGTGGAATACAGCCTGGTCAGATAGGAGTGATGTGGTGTGATCTAGGCACACCAAGGAGGATTTGCGCAGTGTGGTTTGAGCAAAGTTGCAGAGGTGTTGGGAGAGATTGTTAGAGTAATCCTTGAAAGGTGGCATTGCAATAGTCAAAGTGTGGAAGTATCATGGCTTGGAAGACAGTTTTGCGGAAGTCATGTGTCTTGAGGAGCGGCCATAGGTGTCAAAGGGCCTTTATTTTATTGATAAATGGTTTGAGTTTGCTTTTTTAATGTAAGAAAACAGTGGTGAGGGGTGCTGGTCAAAGTCATCCTGACGGCTTTTACTGTCAATATTCTGCGTTATGTTCAATAATCAGAGATAATGGTGGGGGCAATGATGATCTGAAGCCTAGAAACATAGAAATATGACGACAGCAAAAAGACGACACATCGGCCCCTTTGGTCTGTCTGCTCTTCTTATAGTTAATAGGTGAGGCAGTATCAGCATAACCAGTGGATGATTGAAGTATGTTACAGCATTTAGACCAGAAGTACATTTGCAGTTTGTGCATGAAAATGGTTGTGTTATGTTGTTTTTTTTTTTTTTTTTTTTTTTGGGAACAATTTTGGTACTATGAGAAAAACAAACCAAATATAAACTGTGTCATTTCAGAGCGAAAAGAATTCAAGAAAACCAAACAATTAGTGGTTTATGTAAAGTACCAAATTTTCGTCTTCTTTTCTTTTTTTAAAAGAATACAAATTACGTAAAACATCAGTAGCTATGCATTCACTGAGGTTCTCCATAGGTCATGTCGGGACATGCACTACTTACTAAAGAATGGGAAAAAAAAAATCAACAGAAGTGCGATCTTAATGGCACCATTTCAGCAAAGGGAGAGACACAATAGGGGGAAAGAGGCTTACTGATTAAAGGCTCCCATTCTAACTCCTTGTAGTCAATAATGTGGGTTCAATACTTGATGTATGGCAGTTTTTCACAAATTTTAATTTATTGATAATTATAAGTCAGATATGCATTAATTAAACAGAAAAATAATCCACGATAATCCAAACAAACTTGAAGTACATAAATAAACAAGAAAACTGACTTGCTAACCAGCCTGAAAGAAAAAAGATTAAGCAATTAAGAATCAGAATCCAAGATAAAGGGGTATGTTTACTAAACGGTCCCTAATGTTACTGGCACTAGTTGCAGCGATAACATGAGGAATGCCATGTAAGGTAATGGGCGTTCCAGCGTAAAGGAAGCCCTGGCTGTCATCGCGCGGTAACCTTAAGTTTGCGCGCTGAGCTGTGATCAAAGGACTAGAGGTGTAGCACACTGGTTAATACAATGACTACTGATACAGCAGTCATGAGTTCAATTCCTCAGTGGTGATATGTAATTAGGCTCTCCGAGGCCATTCCTGCCGTGTACAGTCAGACACATCTCAACAATCTGTACTGTCCTCCAAAAAAAACCCTCATCCCAGTGCTGTAACCTAAAGTACCGTTTAGGGCACATCATAAAGTGCCACATCAACCAAGGCAGGTCAGAATGTGCCCCAGAGGGCAGCACGAACAGGTGGTACCCTCCAAGGCATCATATAAGGCGCCCCAGAAGCTGGCCAAACCTAGGTGGTGCTAAAGATTGCCCCAAGGAAGTTAAGGTGACTAAAGAAATGTTGGCCAAGGGCAGCAAGGTGCACCAACCTCACACGCATGAAATGTATGGGTCAAACACAGATGTAACCCTAACACTGCATAGAGCAGCAACGAAAGCCAATGAAGAGTGATGTAAGGAAGTAGATGTCTGAGGTGATGGACCTGCGAAATCTGCGAGCAGCCCATGTGGCAGCTGGTAAAGTGGACAAATATATCAGGGGCAGCTGTACCGATGCACAGGGTGATGGTGCTGTAAAGTGCAACAATGACAGTGTGTGGAAAGAAGGGAATAGTGTCCAGCAGAGGAGCCAGAGGTGGCAGGAGAAGTGCAATGACAGGAGGACAGAGGAGTAGCAGTGCCATGCAGAGCAGACACAGGAGAGGCAAGAATGAAGAGCCGAAATGCAGAAAAGGGTGCCAGTTCAGGACATGGGGTAGCAGCCTGCACAGTAGGGCATGACGCCACATAGCTGGCAGACACAGATAGATGGACAGAAGGATGGTTGGCAAAAGTGATGAGGGTATAATGTGCAGCAGCACAGATCATCACAGATAGGACTGGGACAGGAATGAAAAAGTACTTGTGTCCGAGAGGCATAAAATTATTAGAACAGAGAGGAATCCAACCCATGACCCCTAGCATAAATGTCAATGCACAAGCAGTAGTCTACAACACCAACATGAGTGCCACAGCAAAGGCTGCATACAAGAACACTGCAGGGCACCACACCACAACCCAGATGGCTGCCAGCATAGGGCAACCCCAACAGTAACGGAGATGCAATGCACATGCAGAACCGGTGTGTACAGCTCATATCACAGTCAGTAATTGGGACGAGAGCCACATTTAAACACATGCACACACACAATGAAATGTTATGCAGTGGAGACAGCATGCAAAAGAGCAAAGAACCTAAACCCAATGGGCGGCAGGGGAGGCTCTGTGGGGCAGGGAAAAATGGGGAACAGAACGGAAAAGGAGCATGTGAGACATGAACCTACAAACAGACATGGACCAGATTCAGATCAACAACAGCAATGCCAATCCCCCAAGCCGACATGGACAGTACAAAGAAAGAGCCATATGTAACAGCTAACATGCGGACAGATAGGCTGCATACTGTGGTGTACAGTGAAGAGATGGAAGGGTGTGCGGAGAGGTGAGTAATTGTCAGGTAGTTCCATGGTCAGGTTAGCACAAAACAAGGAACAAAAATAGGAACATGTGGGACTTGAACCTGCGGTGCTCCAACAAATGTCTGCAACCACTATCCCAAACAACCACAGCAAGCACAATGTAAATATGTCCCCTCAAAGGGAATGTCGGTATGGAAACCCTTAGCACCCTGTGATGTGTCAGACGGCTGCCACATAGACAGCTGCCACCATACAAGGATGTGAGCACAGGTGGGCCATGTACATTACCAGAAAATCATGAAATACATGTGTCAGTGTGGTCAAGCAGCAGCAGAGACAAATGTGCATCAAACATATTTTTATTGTGGTCAATCAGTAGACATATCTTATATACCGCGTGTCATCATATCAAGGTTGTTGGTTTGACAGTGAAAAAACTGAAAACACATTGAGCATGCCAGCTACCCACATGTCACCCAAACGTCACTGGCACGTCTACAGATGATGGGCAGGAGAGATAATGTTGCTGTAGCTGCATGGTAGCCCCCCACCCCCCACATGCTGCTCCATGGCCCAAATGCCCTAGTCACATAGGTGTGTATGTAGACACTAGGCGGTGCATGATGAGGGACCAACACACATCAGTCATGAATTGTCCCCAAAAACATATCTGTCTGCCAATACAGGAGGGCAAAAGCCTGAAAAAGCAAAAGTAGCAACATGTAAGCAAGGGGACACACAGATATAGATATATATGTCACAGCTGCCCCATAATGCCTGATATAGCAATCAAAGCATCAACCAATGTAACCCAAAACAAAGGCCAAATGCAAAATGAAAGATATGGTAACAGGTACAAGAGGCACATGATCCCAGAGAAGACCAAAAAAGGAACCTCACAGACATGCAGAGATATCACCATGCAGCAGGTCCTCGGCAATGGTTTGGTGTGGATACATGAACCGTACACACATAGATCACGGTACATGGGATGATTGCACAAAGGAAGGACAAAAACGGACAATCACACTGCCACACTGCAAATGTCATGGGCCAATGTGAGTGGCGGAATGGTCAGGGGATAAAGAGGACTGTGCAGACATGCAATGCTATGTTTATAAATCAATGTACAGTGGCACGTCTGTACAGTAACCAAACACAATGCCCTGTATATGGAGCTTGAAAGAAAGGTCAAACTGGTCCAGTACCACACACAGAAGCCACACTGCACATGCTTTGGTGTTGTACCAACATATTCAGTCACATGCACATGCACCATGTACGTTGAACCATGACACAGTGATGCTCCAGAAGCACTGTAACTCCCTTGATGAGGGCAAACATCAATCCAAGATGTTGGCGGTCATTAAACTGGTGTGGTGGTAACAATTGTGTCATGTCCAAGTGCAGGGTAGGCTGACATATACAAGAGTACGTATATAAATGTTGCCCCTATGCCACACGCATGGCTGTATGTTCCCGTGACCTCAACAGATGAGGATATCTTACGGTGCAGTTACACCACATGGTCAACACACACTAAACACAATGTCAGATGGATGTAGAACATACAGCGACTATTTCAATCCATGATGCACACGTAGGGACCAGTACACAGTGTCCACAGTGCAAATGGCATCTGCAACCCAACATGTCACGTTAAGACTGTCCGTGAATCACTGGGCATGCATAGTGAAGTGTGAAATCTCAATGTGCCAAAGTACTCGAAAGGTCATGTGTGTCTCGCGCAATCAACATGACACCTAGCTAGACCATGGTAGCAACGATGTGTTGGACAGGCCTATTATACTCAAAGTTAGCAGTCCAACGTAATGTTCATCCTAGGCATGTGTCCCACTCGCAGAGGTCAAACATCCCATGGCACCATCTCCCAGGGATAGTTGCATGGTGTTGTTGTGTCCTCCAACAGGTGGGTGATGTCGACGCAGATGCACTTAAGTAGATGTGCTGTGTGTGTCCGCGGCCCTGTGTCAGAATAAGGGGAAACACTGTCTTGGTATGCTGGACGCAACATCAGGGCACATTGCAGGGAGTCAAACATCAATATGTATGTAATTAAACGTCACACAGGCAAACCTAACATGATCACAACACAGAACACTGTGCATTTTGTGGACATTTGGAAATGCAATGCAGACGAGCATGTCCTATGGATATGGTCATGTCCATGCCCATGTTAACACAGGCGTTTCACAGCTGCACCCCATGTCCATCAGTGTTGGTGCACAGAGACCCAACAGGAAAGGTCCATGAAACAAACAGCAAAACAAAAATATAAAGGCTGATGTCACACCCAAACAATCCAAGGTGCAACCTACTGTGTGTCTGCATCAAATGTCTGTTTGGGATCCTCAGAGGCAGGCAAAGTCCACAACAACGTCACAGTGAAGGCAGAAGATGTCATCAAAATGTGTAGAATTACCATGTCCCCATGTCCAGCCATTCATTGCTGCATGTCCAAATTATGGTGATATCTGGGATACATAAATTCTGTTACGCAGTGGTCTGTCAACACACATGAGATAGGTCAACCCACAACACACAACACACGTGCACAATGTGCACAAGGTCAACACCAGTAAGCTAGAGATAGCACAACTCACCACCGCCCCACAGGTGTACAGGCCCCTCCCAACACATGCTAATGCAAACTGAATGCACACTGTATCATTACAGAGCCACCCACAAACACACACACACATAGTATGAGAAGGTGAGCATGCCACCAGTAACATACGGTATGTGCACAATTGGAGAATAGTGGAGATAAAGGTCATGCAAATGCTATGATACACTGCTGTTGGCCGATGCTACAATGTCAGGGAAGGGTGTAAGTGCAGCCCACTACCAGAACACCTAGGACCTGTAGAAACACGCAGCTCTGTTGGATGTGTCCCAGAGACAGTGCTGGAGAAGACAAACAGGGCACAAACACATGTGGATATGTGTGGCCAACATCAACATATGGGGTACGGGTGAGCACGCTAAATAGATCATCCACAACATATGTGCATTAGACAGATAACCTCTGACATGTGCTCCTGACTGTCCACACAGGGACAAATTACCTATATGTCTACCTACCCCAGTGTCCCTGCACGTTGAATGATGTACACAAAGCTGCCACTGCACTACAGCACCAGGAACATCACCAAGCATGTCCTGTGGATTGAGAAATACAGAGAAACATACATATGTCATGTTGGAGCTGTGCAACAAACACAGCACCTTCACGTCCTCAGCTCTCATACCCCCTAGATCTGTCACAGTCTGGCAGTTCGTCATGGACACTGTACCAAATTGCCCCCAACCAAACTCGACACTGACGTGTCCTTGGCCAAATACAAGGGCTTGTAGCCTGTCCGGCCCCTTTGTGACCTCTCTGCTGCCCTCAATACCATTGACCACAACCATCACCTCGCTACGCTGTCCTTGCTCGGCCCAAAGGCCTTGGTACAATCCTGCTTCCCCCATAGCTCTCCCATTGCACTTTCAGTGTGTGCTCCTGTGGGTCCACCTCCCCTGCTAACCCGCTCCCAGTTGCTATACCAAAGGGAACATAAGAACATAAGATATGCCATACTGGGTCAGACCAAGGTCAATCAAGCCCAGTATCCTGTTTCCAGCAGTGGTCAATCTACGTACCTAGCAGTTTCCCCAAAAGACACAGGTTCCACAATGATTTATTGGAGTGGATTTCCCGGGTCCTCTTAATAATGGTTTATGGACCTTTCCTCCAGAAATTGTCCAAACCTTTTTTAAACCCAGCTACACTAACAGGGTTTACTACATCCTCCGGTAACAAAGTCCAGAGTTGATTACACGTGAGTGAAAATATATTTTCTTTTATTAGTCTTAAATAGTTTACCCTGTAGCTTCATTGCATGTCCCTGGTCTTTCTATATTCTGATAACCTAAAACAATTGATCTATATTTACCCGTTCCACTCCGTTCATTAATTTATAGACTTCTATCATATCTCCCCCTCAGCCGTCTCTTTTCCAGGTTAAAGAGCCAAACCTTTTGAGCCTTTCTTCATAGGGGCATCCTTCCATCCCCTTTACCATTTTGGTAGCTCTTCTCTGAACCTTTTAAATAAAGTTATATCCTTTTTAAGATACGGCGACCAGAACTGCACACAATATTCAAGGTGCGGTATCACCATGGAAACGATATAGAGGCATTATAATATCCTTTGTCTTATTTTCCAATTCTTACCTTAAGATACCTAGAATTAAATTTGCTCTATTGGATGCCGCAGCACACTGAGAAAAGAGTAATAACATGTTATCCACAATGATGCCAACATATTTTTCCTGGGTGGTGGTTCCTATGTGGAACCTTGCATCGTGTAACCATAGTTTGGGTTGTTCTTCCCTAGGTGCATAACTTTGCACTTGTCCACATTAAATTTCATCTGCCATTTTGATGCCCAGTCTTCCAATTTATCAAGATCCTCTTGCAATTTTCCAAATCCTCTTGGGTTTTAACAACTTTAAATAGTTTTGTGTCATCTGCAAATTTGATAACCTCACTCGTTATTCCACTTTCCAGGTCATTTATGAATATGTCAAAAAGCAGAAGACCCAGCAACAGATCCCTGGGGTACACCACTATTCACCTTTCTCCATTGGGAAAATTGGCCATGTAGCCCTACCCTCGCTTTCTATCTTTTAACCCTGGGAGTACCGATGGGGTCAAAAAGTGACCCCATTGCAAGTTTCACAACGCGTATCTTGGAAACTAGTTGTTCAAGAATGCAATCTTTTTATGACTTTTCATATGTCAATATTCTCTTTATATTGTGCCATGAGAGGAATAATTTTCATCCGCTAGGTGACGCTAGTGATGAATTGCAGCACAGAGTACCAGTGGGGTCATTTTTTACCCCAGTTGCTTACGTCCGGTTTGGATCGTGATACAATTTGCAGTTTTGTGAATTTTTTGATCTGACAAAGGTATTTATCATTAATTATGTATCATTAATTATGTATCATTAATTATGTATCATTAATTATGTATCATGAATTTCCGATTTATATTTGATACTTAATCCTGTAATCTTTGAAATTTTTCCTTTGTATACTGTAATTGAAGCTCACTTGTATCATTAATTATGTATCATTAATTATTATCATTAATTATGTATCATCATATGTATCATTATTATGTAATCATTAATTATGTATCATGTAAATTTCCGATTTATATTTGAATACTTAATCCTGTAATCTTTGAAATTTTCCTTGTATACTGTAATTGAAGCTCACTTGATTTGTTGAAATTTATCACATAACTTTGTTTAATCACACTCTAATGCTTAGAATTTCTGTCATTTGATCTGACTTTTTCTGTTTACTTAATCAAACCGCTGCTGATCGCTGGAAGTGGCGGTATACAAAAATGTGCTAAATAAATAAAAATAAATAAAATAAAATTTATTTTTTTGTACTCTTATTTTATGAAAATTACACATTTTCTGTAATTGATATCATACGTTCTCTCATTATTTCTGATGAAATCTAAAGGCTTTCAGCTCGTTCATCACATTATTGTACACCTATAGTAAAACTGCTTTGCGTTTTATTCATCTTATCTTTGTTTTATTTAGGTTATTGTTTATGATGTCAAAACGAAAGTATTCAGCTGCCCAAGTAAGAGAACTATTGCAACGAGATAATGACAGTGACGGCTCTGATTCGTCTGATGAGGCAGCATATTCAGCAAGCGAAGAAGCATATCAGCCAAGTTTGGACGATAAATCTGATGATGACAGTCATGATTCAGATGGCGACAGCAGTTGGTCGCCAAGTGAATGTGAGACTGATGTTGAGCCGGTAACATCGCCTGCAGCAAAGAGTCAAGTTACAGGTTGAGGCAAAGGTCGAGGCTATGCTGGATGGGGAAGAAGGCAGGCGTCCTTTGTGTCAGTATCATCTGTGAGGAATCTTAGTTGTGGTCGTAGGGGAGCTAAGAGGTCATCAACTATAAGCACAAATGTTGCCATTGAAGCCTATGTATCTAAGGATGCCACATCATGGAACAAGAAAACCTATATAGCATGCTGCTGGAAGATACGCCAGAGCTAATGTCATGCCCGTACAACAAGGTCCTACAAGGTATGCTGTACGAAATGTTGATGGCCCTCTCGCAGCATTCCACTTGTTCATGAGGAAGATCTTATTGAATGAAATCATGATGTGGACGAGCAAACAAGGAAAGACACATTTATGACGACACCTGGAAAGATTTGACAGACGGGAATTTCAATGTTTTCTTGGACTTCTGATCCTCTCAGGCGTGTCAAGTCATGAAATGAATCCATAGTTCAGTGTGGAACCTTGAAGATGGTCATTCTGCTTTCGGCAAAAATATGGCCCGTAATCGTTTTCAGAAAATTTCTTGTGCTCTCAGATTTGATGATGCAACCAACAGACGTTAACAACAAGGCATGGATAAGCTTGCTCCAATCAGACACGTTTTTGATACCTGGGAAGCAACTCTAAGTTGCGCCTTTGTTCCTGGTGAAATGTTACTGTGGATGAGCAACTGCTTACATTTTGTGGCCATATTCCATTCAGACAATATACTCCCAGCAAACCTGAGAAATATGGCATAAAGCTATGGATGTTGTGTGACATTGCAACGTCATATGTTATGCATCTTCAAGTATATACAGGAAGGGAACTTGGACAAAACATGGAACAGAATCAGGGTGAAAGGGTTGTGCTGCAGCTCACTGAAGGATTAACATAACATAGTAACATTGTAAATGACGGCAGATAAAGACCAGCATGGTCCATCCAGTCTGCCCAGCAATACGGCAAGAGTAGGTGCACCTGATGCTCTGTGCAGGTCACCCCTCCCCTGTCTTTGTTTAGGGGTGGACCCAGGGCCGGATTTACCTGAGTGAGGCCCTACGCCAACAAAAATTGTGGGCCCCCAGAAAAGATAAAACGAGCACGCCGGATCAGCTGTGCGCTGTTGGCCCTGATGTCATAATTAAACTGGGAATCCCAAAAGCCAAACTTGGAATGTACAACACTGTAGAAATAAAACTATACATTAATTTGCTCTTGTACTAAACAAAGCGCAGACGTTAATGATGCACATTTACCAGAGCTGACATTTTCCAATTAATAAATTCAAAATAAAGAGAGATTTTTCTACCTTGTGTGCATTTTTTTTCAGCTGCAATTGCTCCAGCATCTTTCTTCTGGTTTCTTTGTGTCATCTGCTAACTCTCCATCGTCTGCTGTCAATTTGTCCTTTCTTCTCTCTTCTAGTTTTTTCCATTCTCTCTCTACATCTGCTTTAACATACTAATCTTTCTCCTTTTGCTCTTTCCTCATTCCTATTTCATCCACTCAAATTTTACCCCTCCATCCTCAATCCCCACTTACTCTCCCAATACCCGGCCAATTGTAGAATTTTATCCCTCCCACACAAAATATTTTTTCCTTCTCCATTTTACTCTTCCAGCCCCATCCCATTCTAATCCTCCCCCAACATCAGCTCCCTTCTAGTTCCAGCCTCACCCAGCATCCATTCCCTTCTAGTCCCTGCATCAGCCCATTTCCAGTCATAGCAACCCCCAACCCAATACCAGTCCTAGCCCCCCATCAACCCCCTTCCAGTCCTAACCCCCATCACCCCATTTTCAGTTGAAGCCCCCCCTATAACCCATTACCAGTCCTAACCCCCATCAGCCCACTTCCAGTCCTAACCCCATCAGCCATTTCCAGTCAGCCCCCCATAGCCCATTGCCAGTCCTCACTCCCCCCATCAGCCCACAGCCCATTACCAGTCCTAACTCCATCAGCCCACCTCAAGTCCTAGCCCCTCCCCATCAGCCCATTTCCTGTCCTAGCCCCCAATTGCCATTATCAGTCCTAACCCCCCCCATAGCCCATTACCAGTCCTAACCCCCCATCAGCCCACAGCCCCATTACCAGTCCTAACCCCATCAGCCCACCTCCAGTGTTAGCCCCCCCATCAGCCCATTTCCAGTCCTAGCCCCCCCCCCACATAGGCCCATTACCAGTCCAAACCCCCTCCGAACAGCCCACAGCCCAATACCAGTCTTAACCCCATCAGCCACCTTCCAGTCTTAACCCCCCCAGCCCATTTCCAGTCCTAGCCCCCATAGCCTATTACCAGACAGCCCCCATCAGCCCACAGCCCATTACCAGTCTTAACCCCCCATAGCCCATTACCAGTTCTACCCCCCCCCCAGCCCACAGCCCATTAAAAGTCTTAACCCCATCAGCCCACCTACAGTCTTAACCCCCCCTGCCCATTACCAGTCCTACCCCCCATCGGCTCAAGTAAAATTTAATAATAAAATTAAACGCTGGCTGCTGCCGCTGCCGTCGCAGCAGCGACAGCATATATAGTCCCGCGGGGCCCCCTCCGACCGACTGAATCCGTCCCCCCCTCCCTCCCTCCCTGCCAGCTTTGAGAGGTGCGAAGGGAGAGTGTCTCCCTCGCGTCTCTGTTAAGCCCGCAGGGGCTGATGGGAAATTTGAAAAATCTTGGTAATTCCAGGGTTAACCAGTTCCTGATCCACAATAGTACACTGCCTCCTATCCCATGACTCTTTAGTTTTGCCAAAAGTCTCTGATGAGGGACCTTGTCAAAGGCTTTCCTGAAAGTCCAAATGCACTATATCAACCGACTCACCTTTGCCCTACCTGTTTAATCACACCTTCAAAAAAAGATAACAGATCAGTAAGACAAGATCTTCCTTGTCTAAAGCCATGTTGGCTGTCTCCCATTAAGCCATGACTATCTACATGTTCAGCAATTTTGTTCTTTATGATGGTTTCTACCATTTTTCCTGGTACTGACGTCAGGCTCACCGGTCTGTAGTTTCCCGGATCACCCCTGGAACACTTTTTAAAAATTGGCATTACGTTCGCCATCCTCCAATCTTCAGGTATTACAGATGATTTTAATGATAGTTCACAGATTACTAATAGCAGGTCTGCAATCTCATATTTCAGTTCTTTCAACACCCTTGGATGTATATCATCTGGCCCAGGTGATTTGTACTCTTCAGTTTATCTAATAGTTGTAATACATCTTCCTGATGTATCGATATTTCCTTCAATTCTTCTGCCCCTTTAAATACCACTTCAGTCATGGGTGACATCTCTACATCTTCCTCAGTAAAGAGCGAAGCAAAGAATTCATTCAGTCTCTCCGCTGTAGCCTGTGTCACCTCTTAGTGCCCCTATAACCCCTCTATCATCTAATGGACCAACTGACACTATCAGTGTTATTGCTACGAAAGTACTAGAAAAAGTCTTTATTACGCGTTTTTGCTTCCTCAGCAAGCTTCTTCTCAAATTCTCCCTTTGCCTGTCTTATCCATGCCTTGCATTTAACTTGCCAGTGCTTGTGCTTTTTTCCAGGTTTCGTCATTTGGCCCTTTTTTCCATTTCCTGAAAGATGCTTTTTTGGCAACAACAGCCTCTCTGACCTCACCTTTAAACCATTCTGGCAGTTTTTTGGACTTCCTTCCACTTTACTGAAAGCGTGGAATACAGTGGTCTGTGCTTCCAATATAGTTTTTTTCAACAACACCCAAGCTTGATGTAAGTCTTTAACCTTTGCAACTGCTCCTTTTAGTTTTTTCTTAACTATTTTCCTCATTTTATCATAGTCTCCCTTTTGAAAGTTAAAAGGTAGTGCTGTGGATTTCCTTACTATCTCTCCTCCACTAATTAAATCAAAACGCAATCATTGCTATGATCACTATTGCCAAGTGGCCCCAACACCCTTATCTCTTGCACAAGATCTGGTGTTCCACTAAGGACTAGATCCAATACGGCTTCCCCTCTGGTCGGTTCATGAAACCAGCTGCTCCAAGAAGCAGTCATTTATTTTATCTAGGGAACTTATCTCCCTAGCATGTCCTGCCGTGACACTGACCCATTCGATGCCTGGGTAATTGAAATCACCCATTATTATTGCTGTGCTGGAATGTTTGGGGATATATGCAGGGGCTGCTACTTTCCCCTGGCCCCATACCCAGTTCCCTGGTTGCAGCAAGCTCATCCCCTGGCTCTCAGTAGCAGCTGTACGCTGATGTGTCCCAACGATATTTCACCACGCCTGAACTATGTTTGGCAAGCCATACCCCGATCTCAGCTTGCTCCCTGACATTGCTGGCTGCATGTTCCCTGCTGCATGAAATGAGCATGGCCAAGACCAGACATCTGATCATTGCCCCTAAACCCTCCCAAACTTTACAGTGTCTGTGTATAGGTTGGTACACCTTCTGTCTACTTGGTCTGCAATGTAGCGGTTCTCTATGACCCCTCTCTCCCCTCCCCACACATACCCATCATATAGCTAAGGCCTGCGGTATGTCTTCTAGATTACATCAGCAAGATTCCTGCCGTTACCCCAGAACACACAAATAAAACGCTAATGCCCCCCTTCATCACCTGCCATCCTGTTCATTGTAACCTACACCTTGCTGGTCTGCCTCGAAATCATCTCTGTCCACTGCAATGTATGCAACACTGCGCTGCATGGCTAATCTACCGGCAGCCCTCATCATGGGCAATAATACTCCACCTGTCAGGCCACCTCACAGGCTTCCCGATCCGTCTATGCAGACAGGTCAAGCGCACCTGCTGATCTATACATGCAGTCACACTGTTGCTGCCCTGTACCTTGACTCGCATAACTCAAGTACTACAAATACTACTACTACCCTGAGCATGTAAATAGTGCTAACACCTGTATGCATTGCCATACCGAAACATGTAACACACAGTGCCTGCTCATCAGAGCATACAATCCAATCAATTCCCTCATATCCCCCAAATGTGATCCCCACATGTCAAGGCAACTGGTCCTTTCTATGTGCCGCTCCCCTACTGTTAATGCTAGACCACACACCTGTCACCTTGCAGCACCTAAAGCCTGGAACTAACTACCTGTGGCTGCAGGGCAGCCATCTTCTCCAACCATCTCAAAACCATGTGTGACAGCTTACCATATCATCTACGCCTAACAATCCTGACTACACTAATCCCCTCCACCCGCTGCTGTCCCCTACTCACACCTTCTGTGTTAGAAGTTTTGGACTACATTGTAAGCTCTGATGGCCAGGCATTGTCCTAGCAATGTCAGTGCAGTGCTGCGTATGACTTGGTTAGTGCAATACTACAATGCTCAATTATATATTATAAATGTGATTTCCAAAATATCCAATACTTACATGAGAATAGCTCCTCAATCAGCTGGCCGCCGGAGTGCTGTGCCCTCACATGTGTCACCACGGGCAGGTTAAAGGAGGGCCACATTGGATCATCTTCCAGATCCTCATTAATTTGGACATCGATATCGTGCCTGAGAGCAATGTTGTGCAGGATGCAACAGGCAATAATGCTCTCTGCCACTGTCACAGGTTGTATTTTAAGGCCCTGACGGTCCTATCAAGACACCTGAAGTGACTCTTCAAAATGCCAAAGGTGCGCTCGATGATGGAGTGACTGGAGGCATGGGCCTCATTGTACCTCATCTCTGCACGTGTCCGTGGTAGACAGGGTTCAGCAGCCAGGGATGACACCCATATCCTGTATCACCTGCAGAGAGAAATGTTGAACGTTAAACCAGGAGCTGATGTCCACACACATGCACACAAGAATGTACGTGAAAACCAACAGCACATACAGGTCAGACAGAAACATAGGACAACACATGATGGGACACAACAACTATGCGCCAGTTTTGGAGGTGTGAGATACAGAGCACGGGGGAGGTAGAAGGAGTGCAAACAACATTATCCAGAACCACAGCAGACACATGGGCAGACACCAGAGGCTGCAAGGTATTAGTGCCAGCCCAAACACATCATTGACACAGATGCAATTGCACCCTGGACAAGGGCAGAGATGCACACATGTGCAAGCATGTGACGGTCATGATACTGTCCACACACAGATGGTGCGACAGGAACAGGTACCTCACCTTGGCAGATAGGATGGGCAGAGACAACACCACACTGTTGATAAACATGAACCATACATGTGTGTTGTACTGTGCCAGCACAAAACACACAATGTAAAATGGCAATAAACATCAGACGTCAGTGTGCCACCAACACACAGCACCGCAGCCCACACTACCTGGTGTTAAACCCCCCCCTCGTGTCAGCTCTCACACACACAGATGACACACACACACAACTCGGGACACACGTCAAAGACAGACATGTGTGCAGAGGCTAGTCAGGGGTACACGATGTGCATGTCAGAGATGACAAATACCCACCTAGCAATATACAGTCATTCAAATTGGGCATAGTGGAAGATGCCGCCACACATACGTACGCCTCCCACTCAGATACGTAGTCTGCATGCGCATGTGCAGTTTCCAGGATCTGTGTATGCACCCTATGCATAACCTCTGCACATGCGCAATGTGCACACAGATGCACAGATGGCAAAACATACCATAAATAAACAGGAACACCTGGTACATGCTGAGGGGTTGGTGCAGGTGAGGGAGATAGAATGCGTGCATTGGTGCTGGTGAAGCGAAGAGAGTGTCAGAGGCAGGTTAGGTGAGGAGAGTGGCAGGGTTGGTATGTGGTAGGGGAGGTGAATGGCTGAATTGGTGAGTGGTGGTGGAGGTAAGCGGCAGGGTTGTTGAGCGTTAAGGGAGGTGAGTGGCTGGGTTAGTGAGTGGGGGGGAGGTAGGTGGCTGTGTTGGAGAGTGGTGAGGGTGGTAAGAGTCATGGCTGGTGAGTGGCTGTGGTGGTGAGGACTGGTGTAGGTGAAGGGGAAGGAGGCAAGGGCCACAGGAGGACAGACAGGTCCAAGAAGCAGAGGGAGGACAGGGAGAGCAGGGACATGTTGTGTCCGGACATGACAGGTGGGGCGTTCCGTGGAAATGCCAGAGAGCCGCAGTCCCCAGAGCCGGGAGGGATGGGTCAGCCAGAGTCCGAGGTTGCGGGCCCATCGGGTATGTCTGACCCCACCCAGGAGCAGCCTGAGGGGCATCACACAGGTAGGCGTAGTTGGAAGCCTGTGCTGGATGGGGAGAGGAAGAGGGCCATAAGATTCAGCCAGCAGGAAAATCACAACCTGCTGGCCAAGTGTCCTTGAGCACTACGAGGAGCTGTATGGGCGCATGAGCTCATGAGCTCATGCACAACTGTGAGCGTAAGGACCCAGGTGTGGGAGGAGGTGCAGGAGGCACTGGCAGGGCGGCCCCTTCATCCCAAGCCTCATGCCCCTGGAGCAGCAACTTGCTGAGCATTTAAGCCCAATCTACATACATGGACTCTCCCCGGTGCTGGACACGGCTGACCCACAGGCAGGTATGTTCGAGACATGCAGCACACGAACAACTATCCACCAAACACACACTGGGCCTGCCACGGGGTGGTGCGGGCCCATTTCCTGAGAACAGGTATGGCTGAACAGATGCAGAGGAGGCCACAGGGGCAGCAATGGTCTGCACAGTGTCCCCAGGGAGGCCGCGACAGGTACCGGGGGCTTTGTTCCAGACATGCACAGTGGTAGATAAGATACAGCACTGAACAGGTGTACCGAACGAGGGGGGGGGGTACACAGTCAGGCAGGTGGAATGACACCCCTCCCCCACCGTGCACATGAGAACACAATGATCTGCAGACAGGGACGGCCTACCACCCCCACCAGAAACATAACAGCCGATGCCGTGTGGACCCCTACAAGCCACATATGTCACACACATCTGACATACACATGAATGCAGCAATCTCAAACCTTTGTCACAGAGGCAAACACATACAACATGCAAACCAAGCAACAGCAATACAGGAGTGCCCTAGGGGGTCCACACAACATCCGCCGATCACAGCCATACGACAACAAAATATGTCCTGTCCAGTAGACAGATCACAGCACAGTGACAAGAAATGTACACAGCCAAACCCTGAGATGAGCTGGGGTGTATGTCACAGACACCGCACACATCTGACACACACCACTGCTGACATACCGTGGGAATCTCCAAGTCAACATCTCGAGGGCATGAGGTATACAGCACAAGTACATTAATAGGTCTGTCATGTTACATTGTGACCATTCACAATAGTCCCATTGTAGCCCTTGCCATGCATCTGCTATTCTCACTCACACATCCCATTGCCGGGTTAGCTCTGCAACACCCAGTAAGCCACAGATCTGTGATCCCTGATGACCCTGTGTATACACTGAAATGCACGCCATCACAGATCTATTCCCTGTCAGCTGACCACCTAGCCCACCAACCACCGTCACACCGTGACTGTGTTTCCAGTAACTATGTCCATGAAACATCGGGTATAGATGTTGTATTGGTCTCCAGATCATGTATGAGTGACACATGACCCTCATACTCATGGGACCTCCAAAATACGTGATGTTGCTAGGTATACGGATGGAAATGTGTGGACAGCAGCAGGTACAGCGTGCCCAATGCCAGGCGGGTGCAGGCCCTCATGCGGGTGGTGTGTGGGCTCCACAGGGATTTCAGGGAGCACAACATAGAGACACGGCAGCTGCGAGGGACTGCCATAGAGATCGCAGCTGGGATAGACCGGGTGGCCGATGCCCTCGAGGCCATGGCGGCATGTATCCAGCAGCCAGCAGTGGCACCAGAGGCAGCAGCAGCAGCGGGCAAGGAGTGTGGGAGGTCATGGGCGGGGGCAGTGGGCATGGAATCTGGTGTGCTGCCTCCTGGGGATGGGGCGGAGCTGGGAACCTGCAACAACAGCAACCACCATAACACCAGGAGTATAATAGACCTGTGTGATCTGGTCTGGGGCCTCTTGGGGATAGGACAGAGCTGGGAACCTGCAACAGCAGCAACCAACATAACACCAGGATGTAGGGTAGACCTGTGTAATCTGGTCTGATGCATCCTGGGGATAGGGCAGAACTGGGAACCTGCAACAACAGCAACCACCATAACACCAGGATGTAGGGTAGACCTGGGTAATCTGGTCTGGGGCCTCCTGGGGATAGGGCAGAGCTGGGAAACCTGCAACAACAGCAACCACCATAACACCAGGATGTAGAATAGACCTGTGTAATCTGGTCTGATGCCTCCTGGGGATTGGGCAGAGCTTTGAACCTGCAACAACAGCAACCACCATAACACCAGGATGTAGGGTAGACCTGTGTAATCTGGTCTGATGCTTCCTGGGGATAGGGCAGAACTGGGAACCTGCAACAAACAGCAACCACCATAACACCAGAATGTAGAATAGACCGTGTAATCTGGTCTGATGCATACTGGGGATAGGGCAGAGCTGGGAAACCTGCAACAACAGCAACCACCATGACACCAGGATATAGGGTTAGACCTGTGTAATCTGGTCTGGGGCCCTCTGGGGATAGGGCAGAACTGGGAACCTGCAACAACAGCAACCACCATAACACCAGGATGCAGAATAGACCTGTGTAATCTGGTCTGATGGCTCCTGGGGATAGGGCAGAGCTAGGAACCTGCAACAGCAGCAACCACCATAACCACCAGGATGTAGTTTAGACCTGTGTAATCTGGTCTGATGGCTCCTGGGGATAGGACAGAGCTGGGAACCTGCAACAGCAGCACACACCATACCACCAGGATGTAGTATAGAGCTGTGTAATCTGGTCTGGGGCCCCCTGGGGAAAGGGCAGAGATGTGACACTGCAACTGGAGCAACAACCATGGACACCAGAATGTGGAATAGGACCTGTGTAATCTGCCTCTGTAAGCAGGTCTGTGGGTCCTTGTGGCCTAGGGTGATGTTCCACACATAAACAGCAGCAAACTACCACAACACCAGGATGACTACTGGACCTCTGTCATCAGATCTGGATGCCTCCTGGGGATGGGGCAGGGCTGTGTTACTCCAACTGCAGCAAACTACCAGTACACCATGATGGACTACTTGACCTCTGTAATCAGGTCAGATGCCTTCTGGGGATTGTCCAGAGCTGGTAATGTGTCATAAAGCAGCAGCCATCATAAACACCGGGATGCCTAAATAGAGCTCTGTCATGGGGGCTGCCACTCCTGGGGGTTGGGCAGAGGTGTTCACTGCAACAGGAGCAGCTAACATCACACCACACTAACCTCTGCACCTCTGTTTTCATGTCTGGGGCTCATGGGGATTGGGCATACATGCACACAGCAACATACGCAGATAGATGATCACAGATTTGCCCACAGACAGGTATCTCTCCCATGTGGTGCATGTATTATGTGTTTTTGATTGCTGGATCTTGTGTTGCACACCTTCCATTTTGTGACCTGTCCCCATACATTTACCTCACATGGGTAGTCTGCTACACGATTGAAGCGCCTTCTGACGCGCACCCACGCCCTCCGGACACATTCAAAATCCTGGTGTTTTGATGCGCATGGAAAGAGGTGCGGCTGCCTGGTGCAGATTAATGCTGCTAGCTGGCGTAGGTCCGAGTGGCTAGAAATGCTAGCTTGCGGGATCGCGTCGCCATTTCTGGTGATGTCCATGTGTTGTGACGCACGCACGTACGCTGCGCATGTGCTGTATTGCGATGTGACATGCCGCGCCCTACACCACGCAAGCCACGTGCGCGGGTCACGGCCACCACATGGCGAACTATCTCTGGGGCCGCATGAATACACGTCGGATACGGCGAATGTCGGCCACAGTGTCTGGCGTTTAGTTTTCAGCATCGCATGCTTTACGCCATTTGGCCTGGGCTGCATCTAGTGCACTTTAGCTTATGACGTACTTTCGGCGATGCCACGCCACGCCTCTCCTTAGGGTACGGGACAAAGGTTAAAGTGTATTAGGCTTAAGCCACTGATTGTAGAGATGTGTCTGACTGTTACAGGCACTCATCTTGATGTTGGTGCACTGGGGACTCGAATCTATAAGCAGTGAGCTCTGAAGGCATTGTATTAACCAATATGCTATGCCTTTGCATAGCAAGGGCTGACTACACAACAACTGCAGGTCAACCCAGAAACTGTCAGCTGTGCTTACCAGGATCAGGTAGACCCCCAGCTAAGGCACTTTTATAGGGTACTTTAGGTTGTTCCAGCTGAGGTGAGGTTTCTTTTTGGTGGACACACTGATATTTGCTATATGTCTGACTGCTACTGCCATAAAAGGGCGTAGCCTCCAACAGTCTTACTAAAGGAGGCCCACGGTGTGATTGAACCCATGACCTCTGCCACTGACATCATTGTTTTACCCACTGTGATACATCAATGTGTGGTTTGTGCTCCCAATGGCTGGCCACATCATGGGTGTGAGTCACCGAACAAACTGTCTGCTATGGTTATGTGGATAAGCTGGAACCAGGGATACCCATAATGCAATTCACATGCGGAACAGCAGTGTACATCTGCTCACCAGATGGTGTATGCACCTCTACATCATGTCAGCTTGGTTGGGGGTACTGAGCGTGTGTCTTACTGCCACCGGGTACCTACTGGCCATGCCGATGATGGCTGTTCTGTGGTCACCCCGAGGGTGACGTGGCGTGCCGTGGCACCAGGTCTGCATTACCCGGGTTGGTGGGGGGTATGTTTTGCTGCAGATCACCATCACTACCAGTGTGTGACAGGTATTCTTTGGCAGAGACGCGACCAGAACTTTCTGTGCTTGTTATTGCCAGTCATGTCTGGCCCTTGTGGACCATGTTACACCCAATATAGTGTATTTCCAGTGTGTTTGGCATAGGCACAGGCTCAGGGAGCAGGTGTGTGTCAGGACTCACATGACAGTGATGTATGTCGCAAACGACCCTCACTGGGCCGGGGTGGGGAGACATGATCTGGTCCCGACAGACCCGCACTCTCAGCGTTTTGCAATGGGGGCAGTGGAGGTACATGATGACAGGCTGTGGAACTAGCAACCCCAGTCCAGCTAGCGGATGCACAGCTGATACAGATCTGCACTTGTGACAGGGCCAATGGCAGTCTGCCTGGTCAGCTCAGCTGCCCCCACCATGATCTGCAATTCAACAGCAGCAGGCAGTCAGTCTGCACCTGCTGCACCCTGCAAGGTGTTGCAGCCATACACCATGCTAACTGCAGATAGTCTGCTAGCCAATACATAGTGCATTGTTCATACAGGAACTATGTGTACCCAGATGTGGTAATTGGCACCAAACACCAAGCAGGTTTGTCCAGTGATTGTACACCAGAAATGGGAACATACAAATGTCACTTGACCAGAAACACTGTATACCACTATGTGTGTACATGGACATGCTATGGTCACTGCTCAGTCAGAGTGAGAGTGATCTCCCAGCATGACATGCTGTGGTCAGTCTGTCATTGCAGGTGGTGTTGCGCAATACATTATCCGAGCCATTGCCATGTGCCCTGTGCACATGCATCCTGCCCAGACCGCCCTGTTGGGCCCATACCCACAATCCCTTGCTCCTCATTATGCACATTGGAAGGCTTACGCTTGAAAACTGTGCACGCATTGTGTGCTCTGTAAGGTGTGGGCACCTACAAAAAACACTGGTTAGGGACATATACAACCTCCCACACCTAATTCTGATTTGTGCATAGATTGAGGTGGTTGCCAGCCCTGGCTGCCACACCAGTCCTGGGTACAGTGCAGGCAGTGCGACGGAGCGCTATATTGTTAGGGTCACTCTCCAGGGTGGTAAACACTGTAATAAACAACTTTGGAGACACACTCCACATATATCTGCAAGATTGCTATGCTGAATCTGTGTTAACAAATTTTGTAACAATTTGGATTTCTCATCTGACATTATTCAGAGCAACCTTTTCATATATATGCAGCGTGTTTCCATGTTGATGACGGCATTGGTAGGGCATGCAGGTGCTATTGGTGTTAGCTGCTGCTACGCACAGGGCCCCACAGCCTGACTCTCCATGAGGTTTTTGGTGGTGGAGCCTGTAGGTATCTGTGTTTGTTCCCTGTTGGGCCGGTGCCCTGGAGCACTGGTTCCCATATCTGGTCCTGGTGGGCCTGACAACAATTCAGGTTCCCGGGCTGTTTCCTATGGAATTTGCATGTGAAACATTTGCATACAATGGGGGGGTGCATGCAAGTGCATCTCATTCATATTTCTTTGGGACAGCCTGACAGCCTTCATGGTGTTTGCCCCTCCAGGGACTGGAGTTGGGAACCTGTGCTCTAGGAGGTGGACATGTGTATGTGATCTGTAGGGTAAACTATTTGGACATGGTCTGCAGGAACACCAGCTGAAACTTGAACCTGTGACCTTCTGCCTAAGAGCACACTGGCTATGTGTACTGCACCACACTGTTGCCACAGAGGCAAGTCATTCCCTGGGGATACCATGACTGTCACTCAGACAGACCTTGTCTGTTGCACTGCACGCCACCCACCAAAACAGGCCTTGGGCTTGGTCTGGTGTGGCCATATGGCACTGCCCCCTACACCACCAGCACACCTCCCCCATGGTTCTGATGCCATTGCTAAGGTTTACAGGTGCAGCTAGGGATAGCTGCTGCTCCGTGCAGGGCACAACAGCCTGCCTCTCCATGAGGCTTTGCATAGTGGTGCCCGTGGGTGTCTGTGCCTCTGTTGATAGGTGCTCTGGGGCAGAGGTTCCATACTCCGGTCCTGATGTAGCAAACCTGATTCCGGTTTCCTGGCTGTCCTTCATGATTATGCATGTGGTAAATTCGCATACAATGGGAGCAGTGCATGCAAATGCATCTCATGCATATTTCTTTTGGACAGCCTGACAGCCTGCATGGTGTTTGACCCTCCAGGACTGGAGCTGGGAACCTGTACTCAGGGAGGTGGACATGTGTATGGTGTATGGTGTATGTGGTCTGTGGGGTAAAATATTGGGACATGGGCTGCAGGGGCTCCAGTTGGGACCTAAAACCTGTGACCTTCTGCCTCAGAGCACACTGCCTATGTGTACTGCACCAAAACTGTTGTCACAGAGGCATTTCGTTCCATGGGGATCCCATGACTGTTCTTCATACACACCTTGTGTGTTGGACTTCATGCCACCCACCTGAGTGGGGCTTGGCCCTGGTCTGCTGTGGGCAGATGCCACTGCTCCCTCAGCCACCAGCACCACTCCGCCACCATGCTAGCATGGCCCTATGCCGGTGGGGCGCATTCCTGGGCCATTCAGTGTGCCAGTAGGCGGCTGCCTATGGTGTGGGGTTTGGGGTAGGGGTGCCTACATAGGAATCTGTACTTCCCCCCAGCACCGTTCTGCCACTGCTATGTGCCCTTTGGGGTAACTGTTGGGAGGTGTCCCCTCGGACACTGTGGCACTCACACTCGGGCCATCTTGAACCCTCGTCAGGTTGCTGTCTTGTTGCTTTTTGGTTTGTGCCTTGCTATGGGCCACCTAGGCATCTGCCTATTCTGCACTGTGCCCCCGGATGGGCCACTGCATGTGCCGCCTATGGGCCCTCTGTACCCCATTTACATCAACACCATGTTGCCCTTTCCTATGTGGACACTCTGCTTTTGCTGCAGATGTGTATGCCACATCTGCAAGTTGCCCAATGCACACAACTCTAACCCCTCCTCAACACTGTTTCAATATTGTGTACATTCACTTTGGTGGGGGGAATGTGACTTGACACTTTCCAGAATTGCCAATTCTCCGTTTTATTCTTTAATATGTGGTGTTGATTTCGTTTTTTCTATATTGTTTCTCTTGGGCCAGCTTTGTGTTGTTGATTTCAATCCTGGGTGTCTGGTGTCATTTTATATGGTGTTTTTTGCAACGTGGGTTGCTGCAAATGCTATCCTTACTATTCACTTTTCGGCGGTCTCCCGCCGTTTGCTGTACATTGCTGTGTGCTGACTGAAGTAGTTTCTCTGCTTGCTTCAACAATGTGCCTCTAACGCCAGGTTTTCACTGGCGCTAATGTTCTGGTCTTCAGATGCCTGGTGTTAGTGTAGTGCAGACACGCTCTTCTCACCCACGCCTCCACCCATTAAAGGACCCCTTCTCCCACCCTCTGTGTGCCTGGAGTTGAGTGGAGGAGTAAGCCTAGTGGTTGGAGCAGAGGTACTTTCAGGCCAGAAGGGTCGGGGGTTTCAAATCCCATGTAGAGGACAGCAACCTTGGGCTGGAAGGACGTGGGTGTTTCTAGTCCCACAGTGTGCTTCCTTGTGGTCTGGGGGCAATGCCACTTAAACCCTCCATTTGCCCATGTTCCCTGTGAAGTATTTAGTGTATGTGTCTCATATCCCCATGTGTTAAAATGTATCCCCCAATTGGTGTTGTGACCGCTTTGATTGAAGGATAAGGCGGTATACAAAAACTGTCTAAATAAATAAATAATTAAGTAACGGCCGCCGGTGAGGACGTTATCGCCGCCGGGGGGGTGAGTTCGACATTACCGCCTGTTTAGTAAACAATACCCCAAAGTCTCTCATGCACTGCCCCCAAAAACAATTTTTAGATCTGATTAGGCTCCACGAACACGTGGAGACCAATTCCATAATATGTACGTACTGGGCCACAAAAAATGTCTAAATTGTGAAAACGGGCCCAATTTCACCTTGATGTCTGCTGCAGCCGTAGGTATAGATGGCGCCCATTGTTCTGGAATCGAGGTCCATAAAGGCTGTTTCAGCTGTGGCATGAGCAAACGCACTATGGGGAGAACATGGGTCCCTCTGTTATCGACAAAACACAGGTATATGCAGGCAAATGGTGTGTGGAACTTTCCACCAGACTCAGAGTATTCTGAAAAGATGCGAATGAATGCTGCTTGTCTCCACCAAAATACCTGTGGATGTCTTTGATGGGCCACGCCCATCCTCTGTTAAAATTTCCTAGCTACTAAGCTTGCTCCTCTCCCTTGACAGGGTTGTGTCTGATGCAAACTACACATAAATTACTGAGGATTACATAAATGTTTGATGCCAAACTAGACTAGATATACTATGTCTATGTGCACGCTCCAGTACAGTGCAAGGTGATCTCAGTGCACTCAAAGATATCAGTAACAGCAAGTAGAAAGTGATATGTTTGTCAGGAGCATACCTTGCATCAAAACATACATGGCAGTAGAAAGAAATCCAATAGTTAGGTTCTGTCATTGGTCATAACTCCAAAAACAGTCTTTACAATGTAACATAAGTATGGACCCTTACTAATCTTCAACAGCACATGATGGTGCTTTTGGGCATGTTTGCAGTGCTGTTTGCACCACGAAGAATGAATCTTATTCTGAGAGTCTCTTCATATTGAAGGTATATGTGGTTTGTCATTTAGCTCGTGATTTTCTGTTCTTTATAAATGCATCTTGGGTGTTATTCCATTACTTGCAGTTCTCAACGCATTTCAGAGCAAAAACAGTCACCACCTTTCTATAAACACCAGCAAATATTTTGAAGTACTGTGCCTTATTCCATTGGTCTTCGGCCAGGTATAATGGATACATCTGTGGTGGATTCTTCCAAAACATCCACGGGCACTTTCCAGGAATATACTTTAATAGGCATAACTGCTGCAAAAACCCGGGCCCACGCCCCTGTTCCACCCTCCCAAAACATGTTCAGGTAGATCCCCATGGTTAGCGAAGATAAAATGTCAGCAGGCGCTATGCAGAGGGAAATATGCCTGTAAGAGCGTTTTGACAGATAAACATGCCCCGGTGCACGTACATACCGTTTATTCGGTTTCAGGAATGTCCTCCATATTGTGAATCAGGAATGGTATTTAACTTTACATTTACGATGGATATGTAGATGCAAACTTTTCACTAATTGCCAATACTTGAGCTTTCAAAGTCAAGATTATTGAGGGTCTCAAAGGAACCGATCAGGCTAACAATATAAAATAATTTGACCACCAAACATTTTTTTGTTTTTTTTTGCCAAGGTAAAAATAATATAAATAATCAATTTTTAAGTCAGATTCTAGTAGAAAAGTCACCAATAATTGTAGAAGATTTCCCTATTTGGAGGAGAAGTAAACTCAAAACAACTATCAAAGACTTCACGTACCAATTAGGGGAGGAACTTGGGCGGAGAGAGGAATGCTGGCGATCTTGGAAACGTCCCTCCTGGCCATTTTTTTTGATTGGGAAATACAAGACTGTAAATTATGAGAAATATTTGCTTCATGAATTTCAAATGCTTCCCTCATGTAACTTTTAAACAAATCAATACCAGATTTATTAGTCAATTTTGTAGGAACCTTGACCACTCCAACGTTATGAGTTTTTTCATTAGTTTTCCATTTATTCCACCATTTTGCATCAATATTTGTATAGGTCTTCGATCAATTTTCCTTAAACTTTTACCATGAATGTGAGAAATGTCAATGTGGATAAGTTTCACTTTCCTCTCACCATTTCAGAACACTGAGCCATTCAAACTTAAACACCGTGTTTGTGCTGTAAATCGATATCCCCACTCTTCCCAAGATGAAGGAAATGCTTGCCAAAAGACTCTAGCAGAATCTCTGAATTTCACGGTTATTTCCTAGCAGAATCAGAAAGAAGATGTGACTGCTTAGCATTCCTTCTTCCAGCAGCTGTCAAAAGACTCAGCTGGCCATGTTTTAAGTCTGACCTAAGACTAAGCCACATTTGAAATACAGATCCTCACTGTCAGTTTTGACGTTATTGCTTCCTTTGCTTGTTGTATTTTCATTGTATCATGAATGCGTCTTCAAATCCTGTCCCCCGATGAGGTTGTGATTTTCTTCCAGCACAGCTCTGGCCCAGAGGATTTCTTGCCATCGACTGACATGGTATGGGGGGGGGGGGGGGAGCCTTGCCCTCACAAAATGGAGTCGCCCCAATGGCTTTCTGCGACCCCTTCTTTCCCTGCCTGCAGGAAACTGGATCCCCGTGGGCAGACACAGTTTGCCTCTGGGCTCGTGATCACTGACTCTCCACTTCTCTTCTGCCTACAGGGATCCCATCCACTGCAGGCCAGAACAGGGAGGATGACTGCAATCACGGCAAATACCTCGCTTCTAGTTCTGCCTGCGGGAGATCAGATTCTGGTGGGCAGATGAAGAAGAGGGAGGTTGCCCTCATGGCCTGCAGCACAGAAAAGGTGTTTTGGGGAGGGGGAAAGAAGTGAGGTAAAGACATAGGACAAATTTACAATGGGCCGCAGTGGCCTATTTAGAAAAGGAGGATGGGGGGAGAGGATTTTGTGCAGGGGATGGGAGAGTGCTGAGGGTGGTTAGTGAAGGGCGGGAGAGTCTAAAGGGGTAACAGGAGAGAGGAACCAGCAGGAGAGGAGTTAGAAAGGGAAGACGTACAAGGGCGTTGCACCAAAAGATGCATTCCACTTCCCCTAGAATACAGCACAAGCACCCCAACACCCCGTCCCCATTCCCCCACAGGCCACACACTCACACACACACAGACACCTCATCTCCAGGACAACCACACAGCATCAGGTGAACCAATCTTCTCATGACAGACACACACACACACATAGAGGCACCTCACCTGCACACCACACCACCACACTAGAACCGCCACGTATGCACAACATAGAGAGCCTGTTCCCCAATTCTGCGAGCACACACATACCATAATAGCCCCCCAAAACATATAGACATACCCAACCCCCACACATCACATATACCCCACCACGCCACACAAAAGGCTACCCACCAACCACATCCCAGGCTCAGACAGGCACACAACCACTGTTTCACCAACGCACACATACAGACTGTGTTTATCTGTATTCTTGTCTAACGATGCCATACGGTATAGGAAATCTGGCTCTGGCATCACAAGAATGGAGAAATATGAGAAAGATGAGACCAGCACAAATGACAATGGGGAGTGGGGGTGCGGAGGTGAGGAAGAGGTCACAAGCATTGGCCTTCCTAAGATTGCCCACATGCAATTTTTATTGTGCTGCTCTTTTTTGGGGATATGTTCCTTATTGCGTTGTAATTTTTAGAAGCTGGTGAGTCATTTGATAGGGTAGATTTGCACTATAGGTCTATCGAATGACGTTTGTTTGTAGGGTTTATTGTGTTTAGTGGTGACAATCTCTGGCTTAGGGGTGTTGTTAAGTTAGAGGCCGCGAAGAGTATTGCTGCTGAGGTGGTGGATGTTCCTAAAACACTTCAGTGCTACTATTTGTATTTACAACTCTGCTGTGGCATTAGGGAGCCAGTGGTTGTAAATTGCTTCAATGTGGGTGTTTTGTGGCTACCCATGTAGCAATGTTGGCCAGTCCTAACCCTAAATGTGCAGTGGTGTGCAAGCATGACAAGTAGGTAGGAAAAGGTGACCAGCTGGCTTAGCATGACCTGTGAGAGATCATATGCTCCCTTGCTGCCTGTTATCACTGCAGCTGTGGTCCTGGATGGGTCCATGCTCTCTACAAGGATGACAATGGGGGGCAAGAGATATACCACAAAGAGCAGAGGCAGCACAAAGGCAGGTGTGGGGCACCAGCAGCCAAAGGGCAATGATTGTCCAAATGTGGGTATGGCATCTGCAAACAAAAGACAGCTACAGGGATGGGGGCACTAGTAAAGAGAGGGGGCACCGCATGGGAGGTAATATAGGAGGGAGTCTCGTCAGTGGAAAGAACATGAGATTCCTGTGTGTCGAACAGTATGTGTTATTGCTCACAGGGACCTTTCAGTGTTTGTACTTGGGAACTGTTAAAAGCTAGAAAAGAGGATGGTAGGGTTAGATAGCCAATTTTATTAATGGAGTGCCCCAGGGATTTAACATATTTTACAAATGATCTGGAAATGGGAGCACTGGGTAAACGTCATCAAATCTGCAGACGGCCGGCACCATATTGATTCAAAGTTAAGTAGCATGTAGATTGTGAAAAAATTGCAGGAGGACTTGCAAGAGAACTGGAAGACTGGATAGCCATGATGAAAGAAAAAACCATTACATGTGGAAACGTTGCCAAAAGGGGGGTGCCATGAAGGGAAAAATAAACCAAATTATAAAGGTGAAGTATTCTATAAGGAGCGGGTCTGATATCTCAAGACACAATGGTATGTGGTTTCAAAATCAAGGCCGTCTGTACCATTGAGTGACTATGTTTTTTCAACATGGCCCCGCATTTAAGCCGCCATCTTCTCAGTCCTTATTGGCTTATGCAGATGAGGACCTGTCATCATTCTTCCACAACCTGGCCCCACATCCCTCTGCATCCCCCACTGGTTTTGTCCCCTTTCAAAATGGCCTGTATTTGGAGGAGGAAATTGAAATTGATGCTGCTGACTTCTATCTTATAGAGGGTTTATGAGGAACAACTTTGATCAAACAGGTAATGTGGAGGCCCTGGAAATAGAGGCACAAATAAACCATTTGGGTGCAGAATCATAAAGATGATTCTCGCTATTATATGGTACTTAGTGATGCTCTTGTAAACATGGAAGAACCATGATTAAACTTCTGAGATTTGTAGAGAATTTTATAGCAGTATTTTTGATAGTCCTGTAGTTGTTTGTTTAATAGTGAAGCATTCAAATCGCATAGAAAATTTCAATAAGCAAGGTTGGCAAGGAATAGTTTGACAAAACAAATCATCCATAGAGCATCGAAAGACTTTTTAGAAAATGATGAGGCATGATTTGAGAAGGTGAGTTGAGCATTGAACCCAGACACCTAAAATTGAGATGTAGTTTCTCTTTAGAGGAAGAGCAATATCCGCAATCATTGGTTTATAGTTGTGTAAGGATTTTTCTTACTAGAAAACCAGATGACTTTGGATTGCAAGGGCCTCAGTTTTAAGCCCATAAGTATGCGCCATCTATCATGTCCCACAAAACACTTATTTAATTTCAAATTATCTGGTGGACTGGCATGCACCTATATAGTGTAGGTAGTTTGAGGTTATTGGCATAAATAAATACACTAATACCAATGAGCTTGAAGAGGGTAGTGAGTGGTGAAAAGATGTCGAATGACATGTGTGCCGGTATAGACCCTTGTAGGGTCATATTAATTTTATTTTATTTTTTATTTTTTAATACTGTGCTCTTTGAGACTCAGTGTTGGTTACATGTATTCTAACAGGTCCTTTTTTATTCCCTTGTCCCTGAATGCTCACAATCGAAGTGTACCTGAGGCAATGGAGGGTTAAGTGGCTTTGCCAAGGCAACAAGAAGTGGCCATGGGACTCAGACCCCAGTCCCTCCAGCCTGAGGTCACTTGTCCCCATGTGGGAATTGAACCCCCAGCCTGCTGGCCTGAAGTAACCTGTCCCAACCACTGAGACGCACTTCTCCCCTTCACACTGTGCTGGATCGTAAACCTACCTTATCCACAGGCCACTTGGAAGGTCCCGCTCGGACAAGAGAGCAATGTGGTATCAGGTACCCTGATATTCTGAAGCCTGGATAGAAGTATGGTGGAACTCATGTCCAACTATAACTAATAGACAGTCCTTTATGGCTGTCAGGCATACTTCTTATTTTGACTGTCATTGTCAGAAGAAGTATCTCAGTGTTATGTTGCTGTCTGAATCGCGATGTGGTTTGGGATGCAGAATAAATTTTTGTTACAATATCTTAGTTGGTAGAATAGTACTACTTTCACAGAGATCCAGAGAGGGGTTAGGATAAGTCTGTAAGTAAGAAAGAATCCTCCTGAGTCAAGATGGCTTTTTTTAAGAGAGGTAGGATCTTTGCCTCTTTGAAAGCCTTTGGAATTGTACCTTGTGCATAGATTGGTCGACACCACTGAAAGCACGCAAGGACACAAGGGGTATGTTTACTAAATCTTCTTAACGTGCGCGCGCCGGTAGTGTGCAGGATGCCATAACGGATTGGGCGGTAATCCGGTCACAAAGTAACAAGCGCATTAACGCGCGCTCGTATAAACGCGGCGCACCATATCACACGGAAAGGGAGTAGCGTGCATCACCACGCGTAAATCCTAATTAGGACGCGTTGATCTACAACTATAGCAATAGAGGTGTTAGTGCAATGGTTAGTACACTGACAGTTACTACAGGGGTCCTGATTTCAACTCCCAAGTGGGCCAGATGAATAATAATACTTTGTTACCCCATGCAGTAAGAAGCATATGCCAGTTTGTTTTTATATCTGTGCTGCCAGCAAACACACCGTCAAAGTGCCGTAACATACTGGTGGCCCGCATAATGGCCCACCAGAGGGCAGTTATCATAAAGTTCACTGTCTGCCAATCACCCTATAATGTTGCCCTATGGGGGCCTTATAAGGTGCTTGTATAGTGTGTTGTATAATAGGTGCCCCATGAGTGCACCGCAAGGTCACAGTACTTTTTCTGATGGCAGCACTGCGCATGTTAATGCCATGTAAACCTCAATGGGCGGCGCTGAGCTTCAACCATAGCAATAGAGTTGTAGTAACATGGTTAGTACCCTGACTGATTGCCACAGATGTTCCGAGTTCGACTTCCCAAGTGGGCCAGATGAATAATAATACCTCTACCCAGTGCTCTCAGAGGCATGTGCCAGTCTTATTGAAAACTGTTGCTGGCCAGCAAACACACCCTCAAATGTGCTATAACATAAGGTGCCGATAAGCACGTCCCAGAAGGCATATCAATAAAGTGCACTGGTTCTTCCAAGGCACCCTATGCTGTTGCCTATAAGGTGCCTGAATAGGGTGCCCTACTGAATCACAGCACTGTTTTTGATGGTCAGCAATGTGCATGTGAACGAATGGAAATCGTAAGTAGGTGTTGCTTGACCTACAAGCAGAGCAATAAGAGGTGTAGTACCATGGTTAATACACTGACCATCTGGTACAGGGGTCATGAGTCAAATCCCAAACATGCACCTAATAGAATAAAGTTGGCAAAGGCAATCCCCTTTTCCTGCTATCAACCTGTACAACACCAACAATTTCTGTGCCTGCCATCTAAAGATAACTGCACCCTAGTGCCATAAAGTGAACGTGCACCTTTTAGGGTACAAACCATAAGGCAAATCCTGAAACAACCACGGGCGCCAGCGAAAATGGGGTAATAATGTGCCCCAGAGGCCATGTTGAAAGGTTGCCCAACTTCCAAGGCACCGTAGTAGGCACCCCAGCAAGCTGCCTTAACCGAAGGTGTTGCCGCAAGATGCCCCAAGTCTTTACAAGTGCAACCCCACAACACTTGTGGTCAAGAGCCGAAGGAAGGTCACCCAATTAAGAAGGCCAAGAGAGGTATGTGCCAAACACCCACTTACCCAAACACTTGCACAGAGCTACGGGAAAAAGGAAAGACAATGGATAAGTAATGGAAGGATGTAAGATCAGAGCTGATGGACCCAGAACAAAGCAGCCCCCAGCCCATGTGGCCAGTTAGAACAAATGGACAGACATGATTTGGGGGGCAGCTGTAGCTATGGCACAGAGCAGTGGTAATGTACTATGCAATAATTGAACAGTGTGGTGGCAGTATGGGGGAAGATGTGTGCAGCAGAGGAGGTAAGAAGTGGCAGATAAGGTGAAATGTCCAGGAATGCAAGTGGAGTCGCAGTGACCAATTGTGTTAAGCAGAGCACACACAGGAGAGGCAAACAGGGAGAGCTGCAATGCACGACCCCCCCTGTGTATTGTGCAGGACGTGGGGGTAGCAGCATGCACATCAGGGTAGTATGACACATACACCTGGCAGACACACGTATATGGACAGAAGGATGGTTTACATCTGTGATGAGGGTTACAATGTGCTCACAGCACAGTTCTGGCACAGAGATGACTGTCACAGGAATGAAAAGTATGTTTTCCCCTGCAGGGACAGGCATCCAAAATGAAAGAGAACAGAGAGGAAGCTAGCCTATGACCAGTAGCACAAATGGCAATGCACCAACTTGGTAGCCACACGCCACCCACGGGAGTGCATTAGCAAAGGCTGCATACAAAAATAGTGCAGGGCAGCACACAAGACGCCTGCTGTCTGTCAGGCACAGACAAACCCCCCAATCAGTAACCATGTTGAAATGCACAATGCAGATCTGCTTTTTTACAGATCAGATCACAGTCTGTACTTGGTACCAGAGCCACATAGAACTACATGCACCACACACATTGAAATGTTGATGCCAGTGGATCAGCAATGCAAAAGAGGAACGTACCTAAACCCCAAGGGCCACATAAAGGCTGCCGTGTGTGGGGGGGGAGCCTGCCTGCAAAATCTTGAACGTGGCAGGTGAGAAGTGAACATGCCAAACAGGTATAACCGCACAACAGCTGAACCACAGCAATACCAAACCGCCAAGCGGACTGCCAATGGTAACACACCCATAAATAAAAAGAGAACATATGTAACACCTAAATATGTGATGGCTATGCAGCACAGAGTGCAACACCAAGCCTTGTGTATCACTGAGTAGATGGAAGGGTGTTGTGCAGAGGTAATGAACCATGCTGGTACCCAATGGTCATGTTAGCATGACAGAGCAGAAAAGGATAAACCCCATCTTGTGACCAAACCTGCAACCTATCTTTTATGTTATTATATTTATTTTACAAGGGTTATTTGTATCTCCCGCCTTTAATCCTTTAAAATCCGCGTTCTAATCGCGTTAGAACACATGCCTGCAACCACTAACCCAAACAACCACAAATGAAGCCACACTGAGCACAATGCCAAAAAAAAAAAACCCAAAGGGAGGGTGTTCAATGGGAGAACTGCAATTACCCAGTGATGTGGTTAATGGCTGGCCAGATAGCACAACTGCCACCACCGTAACAAGGCTGTGAGCACAAGTGGGGCCAGTTGTTAACATGACCCAGCACTCAGTATTATACAAGTGTCAATATGATCAAAGACGCGGAGGAGTAGCCTAGTGTTTCAGGAAACTGGCTTGGTTTACCAAGCAACCAGGGTCCAAAACTCCCACAAGCACTCCATTGGGTTTTTTGGGCTCTGGGTAACACATGTAATCTCTCCAGTACCTTGGAAGGAAAGGCCTGGCAATCTACATTCAAGTGACCCACTAGCCAAGACATCCCTGGAGTCTCTGTGTCACAAGGATTCCCCCGGACTGACCTAAAACGGCACACATTGTACTGTAATGTTTTGGTCCACCATGATCATCAGGCAGCACAGAGACAAGTGTAATAGCAAACACATATATTTATTTGGGTTTATCCTCACAGATAGTGCTGATACCGATAGCCATCATCATAATTTTGATTCAAGGTAAGTGGATCCGCAGGTGAAACACGGAAACACAGTTAGCAGGGCATCAACCCACATTATACAGAAAGGTCACTGGACCCATCATACAAATGAAGGGCGAGGAGACATAATGTGCAGCAAGTCCATGGTATGCACCATTTCACAGGCCCCCACCCCCCAAATGCTGCTGCAACGCCTCAAGTTGTTACTCACATATGAGTGCATGTAGACAGTAAGTGGTGCATTTGGATGAGGGGCCACCACACATTGAATCATGATCTGTTTGCGCACAAAACATATCTATCTGGCAAAAAAAAAACACAGGAGGCACCGAAAAACTGAAAACGCATCTGTTTGCTAACATGTTTTTGGTAAGTTGAAGAAAACATATCGAAAGTACTTTTTCAGCTCTCACATACTTCCTTATATAGGAATCAACATTGCAACAATGTAACCCTAAGCAATCATTCAACTGCACATTGGAGGATATGCTAACAGGTAGCAGAGGCCTCATCAACCCAAGAGAGAATGCAAATGAAAACTACCTGCAGAATATGGCAGTATGAACACCATGCAGAGGCCATCCCCCTGCACTGGTTGGTGTGTAGACAGTATCTGTAACACATATAGCCCAGTTACAGGGACATGCACAATTTGAAGGGAGACATCGGACCCCTCACACTGCGACACTCCACATAGAACGGGGCCATGTTTGGAGTGTCGGGTACCTCAGGGGATAAACAGGACTGGTGCAGACAGGCCCTGTCAAGGTCCTGTAAACACAATGCCAGAGTCATCACGTCCTGTACAGTAAGCAGACTCAAGAAAGACTATAGGAGAGATGGAAAGTAAGGTCCCAACATGTCACAGTAAAAATCACACAGAAGCCATATTTGCCGACGTGCTGTGTTTCTCCAACATACTCAGGTCCATATGCACATGCAACCATGTACCATCCGTAACATGCTACAGTGATGCCACACATGCAGGGAAACACTCTTGTTGATTGAAAGCATAAATCCAGGATGCTGGTGGTCATTAAAGCTGTGTTGTGGCAAAACCTGTATCATGTCCCAGGTGGAGAGTAGGTGGCATATACAACAGGACCTCTCCATCGCTCCCCCTATGCCACATGCATGGCTGTACGCCTGTGTTGAAACAAACAGATGATCGTATCCTGTGTTCCATGTCACACACATGCCAAAACACAACACCACAACTGTGGAGGAATGTAGATCATACAGTGACAATGTCCGTCCCTGCTGCACACGTGGGGACCAGTACACAGGTGTGCAAAGTCCAAAGCATATATGCAATCCAACATGTCAGGTGAATACTATCCTGTGCAACCCTGTGCATGCATAGTCAAGTGTCACATCCCAATATGCCACAGTACATGAAAGGTCATGTGTGTCCCCTGAGATATGCACGACTCCCAGCCAGAGCATGGCAGCAACAGTGTGTTGTATACTTCTGTCATTGATAAAGTAGCGATCCCAAAGTAATACTGTCCATCCTAGCATTTGTCCCACTTGCAGAGGTCAAACATCCTACGGCACCATTTTCCCAGGGATAGTTCCATGGTGGTGTTCCCCCAACTGGTGGACGATGGCGATGCTGGATGCGCTCCAGTGGATATGTCCAGTTTTTTCTCTTCCCTGTCAGAAGAGTAGAAATAATATATTGGTATGCAGTATCCAACAGCAGCACAAATGCAGACAGGCACCATGAAATATGCACATAATAAAACGACACACAGGCAAACATAACATGAGCACAAAACAAAACACAGTGGCATGTTGGTCAGATGTGGAATAGGAACTGCAGACACGGCTGTCACATGGATATGTTCATCTCCATGGCCATGTCCTTGTTACACAAGTGTATCACAGCGCCACCCCATGTGCATCAGTGATTGTGAACAGAGAGGCAACATGAAATATCTCTGAAACAAACCATAAATCATTACCATGTAAAGCAAGATGTCAGTCCCCCCCCCCCAAAAAAAGGTTAAACCTACCGTCTGCGTGCAGCAGGTATATGTCATGGATCCCCTGGGTCACTCAGTGAAAGGAGACGACGTCACCCCAATTGGAAGAATCACCATGTAACCACTGTCCAGCCACTGTTGATGCATTTCCATATCATGGTGATATCTGAGTTCTGAAAAATACGGTGCAACAGTCATATTGTCACAACACAAGACACAGGTCTGCTCACAATACACAACACATGTCCACAATATTCACATGGTAAACAGCAGTATGGAAGAGATAGCACAGTCAGCACTGCCCCCCAGGTGTATAGACCCCGCACACCACATGATAATGTAACATGCCTGCACACTGTACCAACACACAGCCAACCCTAAGAAACACACCTACACAGTATTCTAAGGTGATCGTGCCAGCAGTAGCATATGGCTGGGATGTTCCCAATTGGAGATGTGTGGACTGAAAGGCCCTGTGAAATCAAACGAAACACTGCTGTTGTCTGATGGTACACTGTTGGGGAGGGTGCACGTGTAGCTCACCACCACAACACCTAGGACACCCCACACACATGAAGCTCTGTTGGCTGTGTCCAGACACAGTGTTGCAGAGGACAAACTGGACAGGAACAATGGGGATATGTGTGCCAACACCAAGATATGGCTTATGGTGGTGCAGGGAAAAGAGGTAAACACATCATATGTACAATTTGACACATCACCGAGGACATGTGTCTACCCTGCCTGTCAGCACAGACAATGTAGCCGTACATCCACCTACCACAGACCACTGCATGTTGGATGACTGACAGTCACCTGCCAATGCACGTCCGCACCAGGAGCTGCAACAGGTATGTCCTGTGGAGTATGAAACACAAGGGAAACATACATATGTCATTTGGCAGTTATGCAACCCACACTGCACCTTCCTGTCCTCAGCTCGCAGACCCCCCAAGATCCTTCACAGACCTACTGTTCACCAGCACACCGTACAGATTTATGTCATTGTGAGAGATATCTCTGAAGTGTGAATGCCAAACTACACGGGTCTGCACTCCATCTGTCCCCCCCATCTCTCTGTTCATGTACAGAAGGGTGCACGGAAGTGTTGCGTCCCTACTGTGTCCCAGCATCAATCCACAGCTGCAGTAACATCCTGTGTCCCCCATATGTCCCCCAATGCCCCTCACTGTGTGTTCTGGTGTCCCAATGATGTCTGATACCCTGCTGTCAAGTACTGTAACACAAGGAACTATGTAGGGGCACCTCCCCATCGGCTGACCATATACATTTCAGTGGTGTGTATAGCTCCTACCATCACTTACATCAACAGCTGTGTGATGATGAGCTGCAAATCTACATCTCAACGGCTGAGTTATGCCTGCCGAAACCACACCCCAATTGTGTCATGTGACCCACACCATGATGGCTGCATGTCATACTGCTGTGTGACATGGATAATGGAAAGGCATGGATAGCCCATATGTGCACCTAAACCCTCCCCCCCCCCTCAGAGCGATGTTGTGTGTGGACATAAGTCGTCCTCCTCCATGGTCAGCAATGTTTGTTGCAGTGGACTGCACCTACCCCCTCTGCCCATCTACCCAGCTTGTATGTGAGTGCTGTGGTACATGTGCAGATGTCATCAGATAGATGTGCCCTGATCCCCCTGACACCAACACTGAAACCTGACTCTACACCCACAGTTAGCCCACAGCTTGCCTACTGTAACCCACACCCTGCTGATCTGGCATGAATAATCTCTGTCAGCGAAAAAAACTGCACCCCTGCATTGCACTGCTTTTCTATAGCCCACACAACTAGAACAATCCACCACCCCCCCCCCCGGCTGCACACTGCACAGGTTCTCTATTCTTCCCAGGATCTTTGAGAAGGCTACGTGATGATCTCTACATTCAGGCACACTGTGGTGTTGCAATAATGTCCCTCACGGATACCACATACCAGGATCCAGTTACCACAGATCACAATAGATATTGGTATGTATCACATTTAGCGGCATACTAAAACAACTAATGCACAGACCCTGCACATCTGAGCATACCAACCACACAATCAGCTCAAAACACCAACTGTAAGACACAGACATCTAGACAACTGGCCCCATCCATGGTCTGCTCCCGCATTGTTAACGCCATACCACATGCCTCTCATCCTGCCACCCCAAAGTATCAAAGCCAACTACATGTGCCTGCACATCAGCCCCATCACAAAATGCAGCCACAAACCAGGTATGGCAGGCCTACACTGCACCAAAGCTTAAACACACCACACACACACAAGCCACCTCCACCTGCTGTTGTGCTCTGCCCACATCTGATGTGGATCGGGCATGAGTAGATGTGAAGCTGGTATGGCTAGCCAGTCTCAGTTACATGTCGGCGCAGTATTTCATCGTACAGATATCGTAATACAAATGGTAACTAGTATTAGCAGTACACACATATCTAAACAAATGTAGGTGGTAACATATGCAGTACTTACATGAAAAGAGCTCTGCAATCAGCTGCCGCGTGCTTCTGACTGCTGTGCCCTCACCGTGTGTCGCCATGGGCAGTGCAGGGGGGCACATAGGGTCCTCCCTCCAGACCCTCGTTAATATCGACAGGGATGTGGTGCCTGAGAGCAATGTTCTGCAGGATGCAACAGGCGTACAATGATCTCTGCCACAGTCTGTGGTTCTGTATTGTAAGGCCCCGCCCTGTCCTATCCAGACACCTGAAGCGACTCTTTAATATGCCAAAGGTGCGCTCTAGGCATTGAGCGGCTGGTGGCATGGGCCTCTTTGTACGTGCGCTCTGGTCGTGTCCGTGGCTGACGTTCAGGGGTCAGCTGCCAGGGGCGACACCCTTATCCTGCATCACCTGCAACAAAGAGATTTACGACGTTAAAGCAGGAGCCCATGTCCTCCAAAATGGACACAGGTATGTATGTGCAAAACAACTGCAGAACACATTGTGACAGAACATATGACAGCACATGATGGGGACAGCAGGACTATTCATCAGGGTGTGAAGGGCAGACACACACGACAAGGGCTAGGTGCATGGATTGGAAACATAATCTGTAATCACGACACATATGCAAGCAGCCATTTAACTATCACGACAAAGCTCCATAGCAAGGTGGGTTTTGAGGCCCCCTCCCCTGATTATCACACACAGACAGATGACATACCCACACAAAGAGGGATAACACCACCGAGAAGACATCTGCACATATGGTTAGTAACATGAACAGCATGTGCACGTCAGAAATGATAAAAACACACCCAGCAATAGACAGTCCCCATATTGTCCATCCTCAAATTGAGTGGTAAAGTGCTGAGTGCTGCAGGATATAGGATTCATGGGTGAACCCTGCAAACCTGGGTACCACATTCAGAATATGCTGATGTGCATCACAGACAACCTGAACATTCAGGGAATGATATTGTTTGCGGTTGTGGAAATACTACCTTCGCTGTCTCTTGGCGGGACCAGGGCAACATGTGTGCAATCAATAGCGCCCATCACATGTGGTATCCCGGCTAACGCCTCAAAGGCCTGGTTCAGGGTCCCCCACTGTTGCCTAGTGTGGGGAAGGGCTATGTAATTCCCCACCTGGCTGACCATGGCACGCAGTACTTGGTGGAGACAGCGTGAGAAGGTGGGGCGGCTCAAGCCTCCTCCTGCGGCCACAGATGAACTGGAAACAGCCAGAGGCAAAGAAATGTAGGGCACCAAGGAGCTTGACCAAACCCAGTATGGCATGTGACCGAGCAGTCAGGGGCTCGAGGTCAGGTCTTAGATCCTCGTAGAGCTCCCTAATAGTCCCCATGCTCAGGCGGTAAAGGGAGATGACCTGGTCTCACGGATGCCCTGGAGTTTGGGCCCTGGGCCTGTAGAGACGAGGCTGGCAGAGCCCCACCTCTGCACGTCTCCTGCCCCGTGCAGGTACAGCCGCTGCCCGGCCTGCCCCCATAGCTTGCAGGTCTGAGTTACAGCAGGTCCACACCCATGCCCCGTGCTGCAGCCCCATTGACACCATCTCCCCCATCAGGCAACCGCAGCCTCTCCTCAGCGTCCTCCTCAACCGCAACAATCAGGAATGCTGCCATACACACACAACGGCTACAGATGCACAATGACACACAAACACTGATACCCACCTCACTGACGAAGACACAGAGCCAGACACACAAGCCAAAGAACACTCACACACACAGTGGACTATACACAAAGAACCATCCTCTAACACTCCTCAAACCTCACAAACACGTCACAGACTCTCTCCTACAGAAACCCCTCAATGTGTCCCAAGTAATCATGTGTATTTAAATGCCAAACCTACGTTTGCGCGCGGGCAGTGGCTACGTGCGTTGCGCATGCGCGTGGTCCCACACCTGTGGTGTGCGTACCTCACATGCATAGGCGCTACGCCATACACAGCATCTTGGTGGCGCATGCGCCACCCAGACGCTGTGTACGGCGTAGCGCATACGCATGTGACGTACGCACAACGCATGTGTGGTACCGTGCGCATGCGCAACGCACGTTACGCCATACAAAATGATAAATACATCTGCAGATATGTGTAACATTGAGAGGGAAGGTGTGCGTTTAGAGTGGAGCCCAGATAGTGCCAGGGGCCAGTGAGAGGTCTAGTATACTGTGAGTGGGAGTGGTGGTGTAAGAGTGAGAGGGGTAGGGGGAGGGGCGTGTTGCAGAGCAGAGGAGGGAGAGGGGAGGGGAGGCAGGAGAGACAGGTGAGGACAGGCAGCAGGAGGGCTAGGTCGGTACAAGCAGCAGATGTTAAGGTGGAGGCCAGTGGTTCAGGGGTAGGAGGATATGGAGAGTCAGCACAGGGCAGGTGTGGTGGAGGAGGAGGGTGTGCTTGTCCAGCAGGACACAGAGATCCCTGCAAGGCCGGCAGAGGAGGCCGCTGGCCCATTGTGTGGCTCACAGCGCACACAAGGACCACCCGTCGCTAAGCGCAAGCGGCAACCAGTGCCATCTTTGCAAAGGAGGAGGGCTGTTCGTGTTTCCACCCTCAAGAGAACCATCTCCTCCTGGCAAGTGTCCTAAACACTACGATGTCCTGTAGGGACAGCAAAGCAGTACCACCACCATGGGCAACACGGACACGTGTCTGGGAGGAGGTTCAGGAGGCTGTATCGCAGGCAGGGGGACCATACCGAGACCTCGAGAGCCTACGTAAAGGATGAGTGACATAAAACGTGGTGTGCATGCCCACATGGCCACTGAGCTGCAACATGCTGCGGGCACAGGTGGGGGAGGCCCCTTTACCCCCACACTCACTCCACTAGAGCAGTAATTGGCTGATCGGCTGGGTCCAGTATACCTGCATGGCCTGCCGGAAGCACTGGACACCGCCCCATCCCAGGGCTGGTAGGTACACCAATCACATCCTGCTGTCACAAAGGCATTATGTGACAGCACTCTGCCTATGTGGCCCACTTCCTATGCCCCCCCCCCAACCTTGTGGCATATGTCATCCCCGTCCCTCATCCCCAGGCCCACAAGTGTCCCCTTCACCATCACAGCCCCTGACATCTGCATGGGCCAGTCCACCACCCGTAGATGGGTGCCAACCAACACCCCCTACCAACCCCTGGCTGCTCAGTATGCACAACTCCTGCACGTCTCACACATCTCACACCTGTTTCTGCACTGACTGACACAATGTGAAGCACCCCTGTTTCACGAATTGGCACCCTGGTGACTGCAGCATCACAGTGCTGGCGTGTGCTTGGCAGTGCCTCTGCAAAAGCCAGGTACCAGTAGTGGCAGTAGTATGTGGCACACGCCCAGGGCATGGCCAAGCACACATCACATGTGGGGTGCATGTACCACACAGGTGTACATAGTTTGCATGGACCAATCCAAGCTCTGTTGTGTATGTCATCCCACAATGCAGGTGACTACAGCATCATGGAGCCACCCAAGAGTGTGAAGTGCCCGAGCCCCAGGATGGCGAGGAGCCAGAGGCTACGATGTCAGCAGATAGCAGCAGCAATGGCGACGGCACACCTGGGGCAGGCATGCACCCGGAGGGGTTGGACATGCCCCTGGGCACAGCAGACACTGTGGAGACCAGCTGCACCACTGAACATGGCCATGCGGGCGCCAACAGGGGGGAGACCCAACACCCCGGTCAGGCCCAAGGGTCGGCAGGCCAACCCACACCACGCATGGCAACTGCACTGGAGGGGCTACCTCTCCACACTGCATCTGCGAGCCGCGATGCGGTAGGTGGGTAAGTGCATATAGATGTATCCCCATGGGGGTTGTCCACAGTTGCACAAGGAGACTGCATATTGGCAACATTGCAGGTCGAGAGCCATGTGGGGGGGAGGGGTATGACAGGTGCCCTGTGCATTCCAACCCTGTGTAGCATGGCGTCACAGGGGTCAGCATGTGTAAGGGGCACAGACCTTTGTGCGCTGTTCCCCAGACTCATACCGCAAGCAAGCACACCACAGAGCAATGTAGTTAATCACCTGTAGCAGGGAACAGCAGGGATACATCTCCACATGTGGGTATTGTCAGTAGCAACGGAGCCTGCATGGGAAACGCTCACCAGCGTCCAATGTGAAAGCCTTTGGGAGCATCCCACAGCGCCAGCGTGCTGGCGTCCAGCCTTTCCCAACTGCCTCACCCCTGTTGGAGCCTCAAAAGCTGAGACAAAATGAGAGAGAGAGATAGGGCAAGGGAGAGAGAGGGAGAGAGTGATACAACTCCAGGGGGAGGTGGGTGGGCAATACAGACCTATACCTGCTGTTCCCCAGAGATCACCTGTTACAAGTGATTGTATGATAAGGCGGTATAGAAATCCAATTAAATAAATAAATAAGTGAGTGACCTATGCTATCTCCAGGAACAAGCAGGAAGTTGTCCTGATATGTTGGGACCCCCTAGCTGTAGGTACCAGGATAGGACCCCCAGAGGTGGGGAGCCCCTGGGAAGGGGTGAACAGGTCCCGGCATGGATCTCTGGCACCGTATGAGGGATGGAAGGTAGGAGTTGAGTATGTATGGGAAAGGTGGCAGGGAACAGCCTGCCCAAAGAAGGCATCCCTGTGGGAGACATTATCCAAGCAGTGGTGGGCCGTGAAGGTGTGAACCGAGGATCAGGTAGCTGCTTGACAGATATCGTCAAGGGGTACAGAGTGCAGATGAGCCATAGAGGCCGCCATGGCACACACATTGTGAGCTGTGCTATGGCCCCCCAGAGAACGGTGTCTGCTCAGGTATATATGAGAGATACACTGACCAATCAAGTTGGATAGTGTTCCCTTGAAGACAGCACGACCCAGGTGAGAGAGATCAAAGGCTACAAAGAGATGCGAGGACTGTCTATGCTGCTTAGTCCCTTGCAGGTAGGAGGCAAGAGGTCCTCCACAGTCCAAAGGATGGAGAGTCCGTTCTGCATGTGATGCATGGGGCTGCGGAAAGAAAACAGACACATAAATCTCCAGATTTAAATGGACGGACGTGACCACCCTGGGCATGAGGAATGGATGTGTCCCAAGGACTGCCCTAGCATGGTGGAACCATGTATCAGGTTGGTCTGCCCCTAGAGCTTGCACCGCACTGATACGCCCTGCTGATGCGATTGCAAGGAGGAACAGGAGCTTTCTAGGAAAGGAGCCCCATGGACATGGTGGCTAAAGGTTCACAAGGCAGCCTCATAGGCTCCCCCAGAAGCAGGTTTCAGATCCCATGCAACCGTTGGAGGCTTCATGGGAGGTGTTGGCAGAAGATGGCCTCTCAGGATTCCTGATATGAGATGGCACAGGTCCCATTGATGGCTGTGCACGAAGATGCGATAGCACTGACATGGACTCAAAATGAATGAGTCCTGCGACTGGCATTAGAAAGGTGACAGAGACATTCCAATAATGAACCACTGGAACCACAAAAGGGTTGAGACCGCTCTGTGAACACCAGATGCTCAACCTTCCCCACATGAAAGCATAGGAGCGATTCGTGGTTGGTCTACCGGAGGCATGAAGGACGTTCCATACGTCCTGACGGAGGTGACGGCCTAGGGGGTAAAGGCTGTCAGAAGCAAGGCTCTGGGATGCAGAGACTGCGTATTGGGATGCAATAGCACCCCATCCTCCTGTGACAGTAGATCTGGAGCAGACCCCGATTCCAGGGGTGGAACCTGAGAGATGCAGATGCAGAGGAAAACACACCTGGCGTGGCCAATTTGGGGCTGAGAGGATCATAGCACCTCTGTCACTCTGAAGCCTGAACAAGTGTGCGGAAGTAGGGGGATGGGCGGAACGGCATACAGGTAGTCCGGTCCCCAATGGTGGGGGACAGCATCCCTGGCTGGACAACCCTGAGTCGGAAACCGTGACCAGAACCGGGGATGTTTGGCAATCACTGTATGTACAAAGAGGTCTATATCTGGAGTTCCCCAGAGTGGGAAGACACTGGTGACCTGGTCTATGTGAAGAGAACATTTCTGTGAGGGCAGACCCCGACTGAGCCTGTCTGGCCAAGAGCTGTGAATGCCTGGAATGTAGACTGCCTGGAGATGACTCTGATGCCCTCCGGCAAAGGCCCATAGTCCTCTGGTTCATCGCATGGCGACAGAGGGCCTGTTTCCCACCTGCTTGCCCATGTCAGACATAGCTACGTGATTGTCTGTGTGAGCTAGAGCCCTCTTGCCGTGCAGTTGGTTGCGGAACACCTGGGGGAGCTAGACCTATTGTGCCAAGTCCCCAGATGAATGGTATGGCAAGGAATCCCCTGAACGGACCAGCTGCCCTGGGTGGAGAGGTCCTGGAGGTGAGCTCCCCACCCCATCTGAGAGGCATCTGTTGTCAAGGGTGTCTGAGGAGGGTGCAATAGAAAGGGTGAACCCACCAACAGATACTGAGATGCATGCCACCATGGGAGAGACTAGATACAGAGCATTGATACCGGTATCCTGTCTGATAGGCTGCCTGATGCTTGGGTCCAATGAGTGGACAATGTCCATTGGGCTGCCCCAATATGGAGGCATGTGTAGGGGACCACATGTACTGTGGGGGCCAGGTGACGTGAACGTTGTAGTATCCCCCGAGTGGTGAGGTGCGCCCACAGCACGGCTTAGGAAGCTAACTGCATAATGCGGTGACAACATGGCCCAAGGACGATAGGCCTTTACCTCCCTGGTGGCTAGTTGTGCACCTGTAATCTCCAAGGATTGAGTGGGGGTAAGATTGGATCTGGGCAGGTTGATAACTAGACTAGAATACTGGAGAGGATGCAGTGTGCAGGGTAGAGGATTGTTGCCGCGAGCTCTGAGGGGCCGCAACTGAGCCTCCCATCTAGGTAGGGGGTGACGAATATCTCGAGGGTGCGGAGACACACGCTGCCACCACAGCCATGTACATCGTAAACACACTTGGAGCTGAGGACAGGCCAAAGGGAAGGGCGCAATACTGATAGTGCGTCCCCTGGCAGAGAACACATAGGAATCATCTGTGGGTTGGGTGGAGGGGGACATGAGTGTACGCAGTCTTGGGATCCAGAGAACATAGCCAATCCTGACTGTGAGGGAATGGTTGAGATGTCCCCATAGAACGCATTCTGATTCTCTCTCCCAACAGATATCCTGTCAGTTCACGGGGGTCCAACATGGGTCTGTCGCCCCCTGTCATCTCTGGGATACATAAGTAGGGGGAGTAACACCCTGTACCCTGTTGGAGGATGGGCACGTCCTATATTGCCCCTTGGCCTGGAAGTAGATAGACATCATGAAGCAAATGTTTTGCCCTGAGAGGTGAACCCTCCTACTACTGTTGGAGGGGGCAGGCTTCTGATGGGAGGCTGTAGCCTTCACCGACCACGCCTGGGGTCCATCTCTCCTTTGTTATGTGGCTCCATCTGTGGGCAAATCTACAGAGCCATCCTAGGATGGGGATGGGGTCTGACCCCCTAGGAGCCAGGAAACGCACGTTCCCTTGCAGGGAGTCCAAGCCCCTGAGGAGGCTGAGCATGCTGTGCCACCAGGGACAGGGAGGCCTGTGGCCTTCTCTGTTTAGCTGACTGCTGTCCCTTTCTAGCGGGGTGTCCTGCAGGTTGTTCCCCTTGCCAGGTTCTCCAAAGGGCTCTCCCCATTACAAGGGGTACTACCCAGTTTGTCCTGTACCCAGTGCTTCAGGTCGGTGGCATGGAGCCCGGCATTTCATCCTGCACCTATGGCAATGGTTGAGGCCTACTATGTCCCGCAAAGCAGTCGAAGGCTGCTCTATTGCCAAATGTGGACATGTGCTGGGCATGTCCTGCCATGAGTCTGATGATCAAATCACCTGCCGTCTGGGATACAAGGGCTCAGACGTTCCAGATCCTCAGAGGCCTCCTTCAGTAACATTCCCATAGATAGATGATAGGAGCTTATCCTGGCTGATAGCATTGATGCCTGGAAGATACGGTGTCCAAAGGCATCTAGGGTCATGCATCTACGACCAGGAGGATTAAAGGCATGCCTTTTGGCACATCTGATCCTCCTCATCGCAGACCCCACCACGATTGGATGGTGAGGGATCTGTGTTCCCGGACACCAGCTGATGGAGGGACACGATACATGGTATCCAGTCCACAAGATCATGGAGAGGTGGTTAGAGGTGTCCCCCACATTCGCAGTAGGCGATCATGCAGGATCTCATGCACTGGTCACGTTGCTGCCACCTGGGAAGATTGGGGATATTGAGGCATCACCACCTCCATTGCCCTGGGCCCAGGTTCAGCAGCTAGAGAGATAGCCAGACCCTTCGCCACAACTCAGATGACATCCTGTAAGGACATGTCCGCAGGGGGGGACATCCTCCTCTCTGGAGAGGAGGGTTCCGCAGGGATAGGCACACCAGTATCCGCAGAGCAATCTGTTGGACCTATCCGATCCAGCAGAAGATGGGATCTACCCTCTGTCTGGGTGCTCCTGGCAGCAATACCCATACCGATCCGCATCGGATGGTCCTGGCACTGGTGTATTGGTAACAGCCCGACATGGTAATGTGTGCGCAGGCGCCGAGGTTACTGAGACCGGTAACGGTATCGGGGTTTGCAATAACAGTGCCGGCACTGGTGGGCAGGTCTGGGGTGGTACAGAGGCCTTTGCTGCCGAAAGGTGAGCCAGCGGACTACATTCATCTACCAGGATTCTCTGCTCCATCAACGATGCTGATGCTTGTGGAGTGGTGTTGGCAAGGATAGCCTGTACCCCACAGCATGGCCCAGGGGCACAGACAGGGTGTAGGCCTTGGGGACGTCCCTGACCCCCGATATTGGCTTGGGGGCTGGAGCCTCCCAGCGGGTCTGTATGGCCAGCGTATGTTCCCCACGAGCAATGCCAGAGGCATCCTGAAGCCTGGAAGGGGATCAACCTGTAGAGGTGCGGCCAGATGTGTGTTTGGTTACCTGAGATCTATGGGAGGGTGCGGAAGCCCTTGAGGATGTCGATGCCACTGAGGCTGCATCGCAGGGACAGAGGGTACTGGAGCTGGCTGCCCAACCTGTACGACCTTTAGTCGATAACATCCCACAGGCCACACATTCGGACATGGGATGATCAGGTCCCAAACCCATGAGACACCACCCGTGGGTGTCGGTGACATAAACAGTACCACCACATGTTGAGCATGTGTTGGATCCTGAGGAGGGCTCCCCAAGGATGATGGCCAACTATTTGGGCCTATGGCCCGAGGTGGCGCATGTACCTGAGAAGACACATCAGGATGGTAGGAAAGTACCCCCTTATTTGTTTATGAGCTGGTAACCGGCGGTGCCAGGATAGAATTACAGAAAGGCAGATGCAACCGCAGAAATGTGGCAGTGAGACCATGCTCCTGCGGTGACAGGAACGACAGCCTGCTGGCTCCGCAGAGCACAATGAACTGGGGAGAAGCAGTTGGGAATGGCGGGATGCCAGCATGCAGGCACTGTGGGATGCTCCCAAAGGCTTGCCCATTGGACACTGGGGGGCATTTCTGCACAGGCTCCATCGGTACATATGATATCCACACGTGCAGACTAATTCCTGCTTTCCCTGGGGATCAACCAAGACAGGGTCATCATGGGCCCCCTACGTGATAGTCACCACTACATGGGTTGTGATATGCATCACAGTGTCCATACATGGTCTGCAATGTGTAGGGTGCCCAGATGTCCTGGACCTATCAGGATTTTCATGAGTTCATGAGGCTTGTCCTGACTCTGGAAATGCCCGGATCGTGACCTGCCATCTGAGATATCATCCTGATCTTCCCGGAGCTGTTGTAAACCTTCAGAGTATGCATGTTAAAGATGCTACCAGTGATCCGTAAGGTGGAACATTTCATTCAGGTCTGTGTTTATAAGCCACGATGTAGGGTAGCATAGATGTCTTCCGGGGCGTCCCGCACAACTGTAGGACATAGCAATGTGCATATCTGGTCTTTTGGTTGCGCAGATCCGTCAAATGCTGTGCTCTGTAACGGTTGGTTAGCATAATGTTTGTGATTCCTACGTCAAACGGGGCTGTGGAAAGAGAGTACGTTATCTGTGCAGACAGCAGTGGGTGGTTGCTAGGTCTCACTTGCATGGTACAACAGTGAACTGCATCATAGACTGTCCTGAGCGTGTATCAAAGGTATCTGGGCACCCTAGCAATGTGTGCCAGCAATGTTGGCTGGACAGCCCCAGAGATATACGCATGTGTGTCCCATGACCCCTCACGTCCCCTCACCTATGTTAGATGGCCACTGTGCAGAGTGTATATGGACAGATCATGCTGCAACACAGGTATGTGAGGGCTTTTTGTGTCCCATGACCCATCATTGGGCCCCATGACATGCTTGGGAATGGCTCATGGGACACAGAGGTATGACCATGGTCATGTGTTGTGATATGTGCCATGCATGGGAGTGTGACAGACTGATCCTGTGGGATATGGCTGACATGTACATGTGTGACAGTTGCCTTTGCAGGGGGTATAGCACATATCACCATGTCCTCCACCCACATGCACTCGTCAGGCGCTGGAGCAAATAAGGAGTGAGATCAGCCGGAACACGGCAGAGCTGCAACAGCTGCGGAAGCAGCGCAACGGATTGCCACTGCACTGGAGGCCATGGTGGCAAGGATGGCACAGCCAGCACCAGCCCCAGAGGCTGCACCACCAACACAGCAGATGAGGGGTGGTTTGGGCCATGGGCGACGGGGGCAGCCACGCAGGAAGTGACATGTAGGTGTGGTCTAGTGGTTGGGGCAACGTACGTCAGGCCGGATGGTCAGGGGTTAAACTCCCAGTAGGGATAGCTACCCTGGGTCAGTAGGACTGGGGTTACAAGCCACACAGGTGCTCCCTGTGGACCTGGGCAAGCCACATGACCCTCCACAGCTCATGTTCCCTGTAAAATAGTTAACTCCACATCATAATGCCCTGTGCAAAGTACACTCAGGTTGTTCAATGTACACTGCAGTGATGCTGATTGGAACAGTGCATATGTGAATGTATAGTACAGTAAACACCTTGATACAACATCTGTTCATGTGCATGTTTGCCAGGGTAGACAGGTCAATATCCCTGTTGACCTTTAACTGCCTTGCAGTCGTGGTTGATGTGGACATATAGTATATGTACACCGCACCGACTGCAACTGGGGCAGTAGACGTAACACATCACATACTCCTACAAATACATACATATCTGACCTATGCTATCCTGTGTGCGGTTCTCCGATGTGTGGCAATGTGCTACCCCATGTGGCCTGCACCTCATGTTCTTCCCCTGCCCTCATGTGGTTCACCCATGCCCCTCGGTGGTGGGGTGTCCGTACTGCCGGCTATCACTGCACAGAGGTCACCACATGTCCTGTGTGGGATGGGCTGTGCCAGGTCTCAGCACCAGGACCTCGTCAGGGGGTGATAGCCATCCACACCTGTTGCACATGACAGATGTCATGGTGCTGCATGTCTGGTGTTGGGATCTGTCGCCGTCTCCCATCCCTGATACCCCCCAACATTGGTCAGACATGTGTGAACATTCTCCCTGCCCGCAACATGGCCTACATGGCTGCCCTCCCACATTGACTTGCATGCGGCATGGACAAATAGGGGTGGATTACATAGGTCGGCTGCTCATACATGCATGCACATAAAATCACCCACTGATGATCCCTGTGACATGCATTGTCCTGGGCCGCTCTCAAAGGCCATCCCCCTGAGCAGCTCCTGGGTTCAGCAGCACATCTTAACCTCCGGGCACAGACATAGCTATTTGCAGGTTCTGCTATTGGCACACCAGCATGCTGCACCATATATGGTTCCCGCACATTGCACACAGCATGCACGTGCCTAGGTATTTTGGGACATGCTCCACATTGCCACATCTCAGTCTCAGCTGTGGACTCACACGCCTACGCACATGGCCAGCCCCCACACCTGTGTGTGGAGAGGGTCCATGTATGACACCCATGTCTACCGTGCATACACATACCTATCTACACACATGTCCCATGCTTATGTCCATTGTCCGTCAGTAACAGAAACACATGACCATTCGTATGTTTTTCCAAAACTGTATTTGCAAAAATGGTGCAAATGAACACAAACATCATAACGGTTTTATATATGAACATCTGTTGTCCCATACATTGTCATTCCCACCCAGTGTGGTATATCCATCATAGTGCAGTCCATGTCATCAGGACCCAGCTGTCCTGTTGGGTCATGGGGACGGGACAGCACAGGGCACGTGTGTGGGCACCCCAGGGGCCGTCACACACTCCTGGGATGCCCATCAGTGGATGGTGTTTGAGAGGCAGCATCCGTGCCTGCCACAGGCTGCCTCTCGGCGACCAACCGCTGGACGGACCCTGCCAGCACACGCATGGTGCGTTCCAGCGCCCCCAGTCATTGGGCCATGCCATCCATTGCCACGGACAGGTCATGTACACACCTATGACCACATACACACATGGTGCCAGGTGTGTATGTGGTGGTGTGTGCATGGGTCCTGTCCGTGGCAATGGGTGACATGGACACAACCACCTGGGCACCATTTCCACCCACATGTGTGTGCAGGGAGGGACCCACAGTGCCCTGTGCTGTCCCGTGCTCCACCCAGACCTCCCTCTCTCAGCAAAACACACTTCCCAGTCCACCCCCACCTCTGCCCCTAGGCCCTCCCACCCACCCTGAGCACACCCCTCACTCCCCTCCTCCCCCTCCCCCTCTGACATGACCCACACACATTCAGTTGCCCCCCGCCCTACCCCCCTCCTCCAACATTCCCCCATTGCCCATGTCAGACACAGGGGTCTCTGTTGCCTACTCCCCAGGCCCCCCCTCCTCCTCACCCTCCTCTTCCTCCTCGGCCAGCTCCATTGGCCCCTCCTCCTCTTCCTCCTCCTCCTCCTCCCCCCCTCCTCATCCACGTCCGCTGCCGCTGCCACTGCCGCTGCTGCCTCTGCATCCTCATCCTCCTCCTCCTCCGCCTCCCCCTCGGGCCATCTCTGGAGGGTGGACCGTGGCAGGTTCTGCGGTGCCAGCACTTGTGTCCGAGCTGTGTGGTCCTCCTCTGTGGGGAATTACAGTTATTAGCACACTGTTACGTGACGCACATGACACATTTGAATAGTTTGGCCCCAAAAGGCCTGGTGTGCCACTGTGACCTCATCTAATGAGCCACAGAGGTTGTGACACTCACCTCCCCACTGTGACACTGGCCGCCTTCGTACCCGCTCCAAGTGGCCGGGATACCGGAGCCTCATCTCCCTGGCCTTCTTCCGTAGATCCTCAACCTAGTGGGGGGAGACAATGGGAGGGTACATTACTGCCTTACCAACCTGGTGGGTGGTCCACAGATGTGACACATCTCCGTGCAGGGCATCATGCTGCTCCTGCTCCTCTGCTCAGTGTGTCCTGTACCAACAGTTGCCGCTGCCCCCACATGTGTGGCCATGTGTGCAGTCACACATATGTGTCCCGTGCATCACACCCTGGATGCACCATACCCTGTCCCTACAATCTCCCTGCACAACATGGCAGCAGCATGCCACCTGTGGCATGGCTAGGCTGGTGTTTAGAGGGGACCTCGCCAACCCCCTGTGTGGTCTGGCAAAACACATGTGTATTTGCCTGACCTGAACAAATCAGCCAACTAGATATGTTGTCACAAACTGGGTACACAGCAATGACATATGGATGTGTTTCGCACCATATCTATCAGGTCTCATGGCCCCCAGGGGTGGGCTGTGCACACCACATCCACAGCTTCACCTACCATACAATCAGGATACAGACCTGACCTGTTCTATGAGCCATGGGCCTCAGGGGGATGGGGCACATGTGTGTCAAGACACAGCATCACCTACCACAATTTCTGGATGCCATACCCACCTTTGCAGACAGGTCTCAGGCCCCCTGGGGACAGGGTGTCCTAGCACACATCTTCTGTGACACACACCATAGCAGCAGGATGACTAACTGGATGTGTTCAGCAGGTCTCCAGACTCCTGGGAATCGGGTAGATTATATGATATCAGGAGCAGCATACACCATTTCACCAGGGTGACTGGGGAGCCACTTTGATGGGCCCTCAGGACTCCTGAGGATAGGGCAGATGTGTTAAACTGGAAAGGCACACACAGCCATATCACCAGGGTGACTGACAGCCTACTTTGATGGGTCCTCAGGACTCCTGGGGATAGGGAAGATGTTGTAAACTGCATAGGCACAAACAGCCATATCACCAGGGTGACTGACAGCCCACTTTTATGGGTCCTCAGGACTCCTGGGGATAGGGCAGATGTGTTAAACTGCATAGGCACCAACAGCCATATCACCAGGGTGACTGACAGCCCACTTTGATGGGCCATCAGGACTCCTGGGGATAGGGCAGATGTGTTAAACTGGAAAGACACACACAGCCATATCACCAGGGTGACTGACAGCCCACTTTGATGGGCCCTCAGGACTCCTGGGGATAGGGCAGATGTGTTAAACTGCATAGGCACCAACAGCCATATCACCAGGGTGACTGACAGCCCACTTTGATGGGCCCTCAGGACTCCTGGGGATAGGACAGATGTTGTAAACTGCATAGGCACAAACAGCCATATCACCAGGGTGACTGACAGCCCAATTTGATGGGCCCTCAGGACTCCTGAGGATAGGGCAGATGTGTTAAACTGGAAAGGCACACACAGTCATATCACCAGGGTGACTGACAGCCCACTTTGATGGGCCCTCAGGACTCCTGGGGATAGGACAGATGTGTTAAACTGCATAGGCACAAACAGCCATATCACCAGGGTGAATGACAGACCACTTTGATGGGCCCTCAGGACTCCTGAGGATAGGGCAGATGTTGTAAACTGCATACGCACAAACAGCCATATTACCAGGGTGACTGACAGCCCACTGTGATGGGCCCTCAGGACTCCTGGGGATAGGGCAGATGTGTTAAACTGCATAGGCACAAACAGCCATATCACCAGGGTGACTGACAGTCCAATTTGATGGGCCCTCAGGACTCCTGGGAATAAGGCAGATGTGTTAAACTGGAAAGGCACACACAGCCATATCACCAGGGTGACTGATAGCCCACTTTGATGGGCCCTCAGGACTCCTGGGCAAAGGGCAGATGTGTTAAACTGGAAAGGCACACACAGCCATATCACCAGGGTGACTGACAGACCACTTTGATGGGCCCTCAGGACTCCTGAGGATAGGGCAGATGTGTTAAACTGGAAAGGCACACACAGCCATATCACCAGGGTGACTGACAGCCCACTTTGATGGGTCCTCAGGACTCCTGGGGATAGGGAAGATGTGTTAAACTGCATAGGCACCAACAGCCATATCACCAGGGTGACTGACAGCCCACTTTGATGGGCCCTCAGGACTCCTGAGGATAGGGAAGATGTGTTAAACTGGAAAGGCACACACAACCATATCACCAGGGTGACTGACAGACCACTTTGATGGGCTCTTAGGACTCTTGGGGATAGGGCAGATGTTGTAAACTGCATACGCACCAACAGCCATATCACCAGGGTGACTGACAGCCCACTTTTATGGGCCCTCAGGACTCCTGGGGATAGGGCAGATGTTGTAAACTGCATAGGCACAAACAGCCATATCACCAGGGTGACTGACAACCCACTTTGATGGGCCCTCAGGACTCCTGAGGATAGGGCAGATGTGTTAAACTGGAAAGGCACACGCAGCCATATCACCAGGGTGACTGACAGCCCACTTTGATGGGCTCTCAGGGCTTCTTGGGATAGGGGGAATTGTAAAACAGCAACAGTGGCATAACCATACCTCCAGGGGGGCTGGGGACCCATTGTTTTACACTCCCAGGGCAACTGGGGGTGGGCAGATGGTTTAGACTGCTGGGGCACAAACATCCATATCACCAGGGGGACTGACAGACCATTTGTGGCAGGTCTCACGGCCCCTGGGGGTAGGGCAGATGTGTGACCCTGAAAATGCAGAACCCACCATACCAGAATGATGATTACAGAACCTCCTTAGGCAGATCTGTGGGCTACCTTTGTTACAGTGTGTATTAGCACTTCAGTTACAGCAGCTGCCATGACACCAGGAGGGCATCTGGGACTTTGTACACAGGTCCGTAGCCCCCTGGGTAACAGGCAAACCACTAAGATGTGATACATAGACAATATAGCACGTGGGTGTCAAGAATACACATAATTGGGATAGAATACTTTCACAAAGCTGCATGCACAGCTACAATTGACACTGGATATATATATGGCTACACTGACCTGTCCCCATACACTTACCTCACGTGGGTAGTCCGCCACACGGTTGTACTGCCGTGTGACATGCTCCCAGGCCCTCCGTACTCTCACCAGGTCCTGCCGCTTGGAGGAACCCGGGAACAGCCTGTGCTGCCTTGGCTCAATCATCTGTGCCAGGTGGCGCAGGTCATGGCTGGTGAATGCAGGCTTTCTTGACATGGTGGCCATTCTCACCTGCACACTACTCAGGGACGCAGGCATGCACGCATGCTCGTGCATGCACACCGCAATACGCATGTTGACACGGATGCGCCGCCAACAATCTACATACTGATCTATGCTGCAGACACACATAGCAGTGATTTGTCTGACATTTAAAAACAATGTTTACTATGTTAGATTTCCTCAATTCTTTGCCACACTTGGGTCTTGAACCCATAACCACTGGCTCTCAGGGCATTGTTCTCACCGGTGTGCTATGCCCTTTCACATAGCAATGGGTGACTCAACACATAAACCAAGGGGGTGTGTTTATTAATCTGTGTTGATGTGTGCCCAGCAAAACCGTGCAGGATGTCATAAGGGGGGGGGGGGAGCGTTAAGGTCTAGATGTCGGGATCGCACAATAGGTTGCATGGTGCACATTATCACATGATCGAGGGAGGTGTGACACGTTCATGTGCATTAATTGTAGGTAGGGGTGCTGGCATACAAGCATTGTGGCAGAGGTGTGGCACATTGGTTGACGGACTGCCTGATGGTACAGGGGGCATGGGCTCGATCCCCCAGTGCAGCTCTTGCATACAACTGCCTGGGACATTGCCCTTTACGTTTCAGCAGTGGTTTGTGAGTGCGTTTCATTATATTTTCATTAGTGCTGCCAGCAAACACACCCTCACTGTGCCATAACCTAGTCACCCTATGGGGCACTCCAGAGAGCACATTATAAGGTGCACTGTCTACCACGGCACCTTATAATGTTCCCTATGGGGCGCCGCATGGAGCGCTGTCGAGGGTGCCATATGAGGGACCTTCAGGCTACAGCACTGAGGGTGTTTTTGCTGGCCGCACTAATCAAACATTAAACAACGATATGCCTCAGACAGCCCTATCAACTGACCCCACTGTGGGTTCACACCCATTACCTCTGCCACACAGACAGTGATGTAACCAGTGGGCTACAGCTGTATGGCCACACCCGGGCCCCTGGCAGGCTACAGAGGGACTGCAGGTCTCCACACCAACTGCTGTGGTTATCAGGTTAGGGTTAACCCACCCATACCCATGATGCACTGCACATGCATATCAGCAGTCCACAAATGATCACAGGATGGGGTATGCACCCCCACAGCACCTCAGCCAGGTTGGGGGCACTGACCGTGTGCACCCCCACAGCACCTCAGCCTGGTAGGGCGTACTAACCATGTGTGTTACTGGCACAGAGTGGCTACATACCATCACATTGTGTGTGTACCGTGCCCACCCTGAGGGTGACGTGGGGCACCCAGCACCATGTCCACAGCCCCAGACATAGTTGAGATATGCTATGCTGCAGGTCGCCATCAGTGACAGTGTGAGATAGGTAGTCCTTGCAGACACACCTCAGAATACTCCTCCATCCATATTAGTTTCCCAGTCACATCTAGTCCTTGTGGACTATGATGCACCAAGAATAGTGCATATTCTGTGTGAGTACCATGGCCACATGGTTTATGTGACGGGGGGCGGGCCGCCTGTATGGGCCCCTAGGCAGATTATGTAGTACCACCCAACCTGCCCTCTGGGGCTCAGGATCTCCCACCAACAGCCCTACATTCCTGTGATGGTGGTGGTAGAGGGGACCATCTACCTCAATCCAGCTAGGGGTACACACAACCTTGGGGGCAGTCCTGTACACAGCCATACAGTAACAGGGTACAGACAGTAGGGCTGGAAATGCTCTGCTGCCCCCCACAACTATTTGATATTCTCCAGCAGCGGGCACAGTGAGTCCCCAACCACCACACCCTGCAAGGTGTCCCAGCCATACACATACTAACTGCAAACAATGTGCTAGCTAGTCCATAGTGCACATTACTGGGGAAGATGTGTACACCCAAAACTGGGATGTGAGCACACCCACCGAGCAGTTAGGTCAGTGATTGGCCCCCAGAAAAAGGGACCCATATATATCACTTAAATGACATACTCTGTGGCACTATGGGGGAACCTAGCCATGCCGTGTTCACTGCTCAGTCAGGGTGGGAGTGCCTTTCCAGCAGGACCTGCTTTGGCCACTCTGTCCGTGCAGGTGGCGGCCAGACACTACAATGTCCCAACCATTGCCCTGAGCCCTGTGCTGATGCATCCTGCCCAGGCAGCCCTGTCCAGGCTTTACCCACAGTACCTTGCTCCTCATTATGCACATTGGCAAACTAACACTGGGCACAGTGCAAAAAGTGTGGGCTACGAATGGTGTGGGCAACCACCACACACTGGATGGACATACACACACTCCCACACCTATGACGGCACTGTGCAAATAGAAGCTCTTGGCAGCCCTGGCCACATCACCAGTCCAGGGCACAGTACAGGCATATCTATGGTGCACGATACTGTTGGGGTCACTCCCCAGGGTGGTAAACAATGTCATACACCAGACCTGATACACACTCCACAGATATCAGAGAGGTTGGTATGATACAGCTAAAGGGAAGATTCTGGTCAACTTCGGGATTCCTATCCGCCAGTGATCATAGCAACCTTTTGATATATGTGTGCCATATCTCCAGGTTTAGTGTGACATTGCTACCATATGCAGGGGCTGATATTGGGGGCTTCACACAGGGCTCACCATCCTGCTGCTACAGGTGGCTTTGGATGATGGGGCCTGTGGGTGCAGGTGTGTCTGCCCCTGTTGGCCGCTGCTCTGGGAAGAGGTTCCCAGCTCCAGTCCTGGTGTTCCACACACTATTCAGGTTTTCATGCTGTCCCTCATGTATATGCATGAGATACATCTGCATACCATGGAGGCTGCACATGGGACTGCAGCACAGGCATCTTTATTGGTGACAGCATGACACCTGCATGGTGTGTGTCCCTCAAGGACTGCATTAGGGAGACTGCGCATGTGTATGGTGTCTGTGCTCTGTGGGGTAAAATATGGGCGTTTGATGCATGGTTCTGTTCTCTGCACTAAAGGTTTGGTCTTTACTTCCACGGTTTAATACTGTGTAAAATATGGGGACTGGGTTGTCAGGGGTCACGGCTTTGGTTTGAACCTGTGACTTCTTGCTCTTGAACACACTGTCTGTGTGTACTGCACCACACTGTGGCCACAGAGGCACTGCATTCCCTAGAGATGCCATGGCTGTTTGTCAGCCAGGGCCTGTCTGTTGCAGTGCACAGCACCCACCTGAGCAGGGCTAGGCCACAGTCTGCTGTGGGCAGCGGCCACTGACCCCTCCACCACCGGTACCCCTCTGCCACCATGCTGACATGTCCTCATATTGGCGACGGCATGACACCTGCATGGTGTGTGGCCCTGCTGGACTGCATTTGGGAGACTCTGCTCTAGGTACTGCGCATGTGTATGGTGTCTGTGCTCTGTGGGGTAAAATATGGGCGTTTGATGCATGGTTCTGTTCTCTAAACTAAAGGTTCGGTCTTTACTTCCACGGTTTATTACTGTGTAAAATACTGGGATTGGGTTGTCAGGGGCCACGGCTGGGGTTTGAACCTGTGACTTCTTGCTCTTGAACACACTGTCTGGGTGTGCTGCACCACACTGTAGCCATAGAGGCACTGCATTCCCTAGAGATGCCATGGCTGTTTGTCAGCCAGGGCCTGTCTGTCGCAGTGCACGGCACCCACATGAACAGGGTTAGGCCACGGTCTGCTGTGGGCAGCTGGCACTGCCCCCTCCACCACCAGTACCCCTCTGCCACCATGCTGACATGCCCTTCTGCTGGTGGTGCTGGTGGTGCGCAGTCTCGGGCCATCCAGTGTGCGAGTAGGCGGCTGCCTATGGTGCGGGTTCTGGGGTAGGGGTGCCTGCATAGACATCCACGCTTCCCCCCCCAACACCGCCTGCCAATGTTCTGTGCCCTTGGGGGCCAATACTGGCAACAGTGCTGGCATTGTGGGCTGTGGGGTGTGTTTGAGCCACCACACACTGGACAGCAGATACACACTCCCACATCTATGCCAGCATTACACAACTATAGGGATGTTTGGAAGCCCTGGCCACCGCTCCAGTCCTGGGCACAGTGCGGGCATGGCTTTATTACACAATACTGTTGGGGTCACTCCCCAGGGTGGTAAACACAGTCAGACACAAAGCCTGTAGCACACTCCACAGACATCAGAAAGGTTGCCATGATGCAGCTCAATCAGTAAATTGTACTTAACTTCGGAATTGCTATCTGCCAGTAATCATAGCAACCTTTTGATAGCTGTGTACTGTATTCCCAGGTTTAGGGTGGCATTGCTAAGGTATGCAAGTGCTAGTATTGGGAGATGCATGCAAGGCCCAATGTCCTGCCTCTCCAGGAGGCATTGGATAATGGGGCCTGTGGGTGCGGGTTTGTCTGCCCCTGTTGGCTGCTGTTTATGGCAGAGGTTCCCAACTCTGGTCCTGGTGTGCCAAACACTGTTCGGGTTTTCATGCTGTCCTTCATGAATATGCATGTGATACATCTGCATACCATGGGGGCGGCGCATAGATATGCAGTACAGGCATTTTTATTAGAGGCAGCATGGAACCTGAATGTTGTTTGGCCCTCCAGGACTGCATTTGGGAGACTCTGCTGTAGGTAATGCGCCTGTTTATGGTGTCTGTGCTCTGTAGGGTAAAATGTAGGTGTTTTGGGCATGTTTACGTCATCTGCAAAAAAGGTTCTGTCTGTATTAGCACGTTTTAGTAGTGGGTAAAATATGGGGACTGGGTTGGCAGGCACCATAGCTGGGACTTGAACCTGTGACCTTCTGCCTCCAAACACACTGGTTGTGTGCACTGCACCACCGTGCTGCTACAAAGACAGTGCATTCCCTGGTGATACCATGACTGTTTGTCCGGCAGGGCCTGTCTGTTGCAGTGCATGGCACCCACCTACACAGGGCTAGGCCATGGTCTGCTCTGGGCAACTGCTACTGCCCCCCTCCACCACCAGTACCCCTCTGCCACCATGCTGACATGCCCTTCTGCTGGTGGTGCTGGTGGTGTGCAGTCTCAAGCCATCCAGTGTGCAGGTAGGCGGATGCCTATGGTGCATGTTCTGGGGTAGGGGTGCCTGCATAGACGTCCGCGCTTCCCCCCAACACCGCCTGCCAATGTTCTGTGCCCTTGGGGGTACCTGCTGGGTACTATCCCCTGTGACACTGTGATTAACACTCTCGTGCCCATGTTGGGCCCTCATCAGTTGCTGTCTGGCTGCTGTACAGTTTCAGCATTCTTAGGTGCCACCTAGGCATCTGCCTAGTCCACACTGTGCCCCAGCTGCACCACAGCATGTGCCGCCTGCAGCCCTCTGTATCCTCTTTCCCAGCATCTGTCCAGTTGCCCATTCCGACATGCCTGCCCTGCTGTTGTGGAACATGTGCATGCCATAGGAAACCTGTCCAATGGAGAGGGAAACCCTGATCAGTGCTATTTCACTGTGGGATCATTCACCTTGTATGGGGACGGAGCGTAGACCCTTCCAAAATTCATATCTTTTTTTTGGAGCTTTCTTGGGAGTGTTTTTTGATGTTTCCCATTACTATCACTATTTCCCAGCTTGGTTATGTTTTTTGTATATTTTATTGGGGTCCTTTTCAATGTTTATTTGTGCTTTTGTTCCGTGCACATGTATCACACTTATCACTTTTTTGTAGGTTTCCCTGGTTTTGCTGTACATTGCTGACATAAATGGTTTCTTTTCCCTTTAAATCAGCTCTAACGCGAGGTTTTCACTGGCATTAATTTTGGCCTCAGATTTCACATCGTTGGTGTGCGGGGAGCCTCTCCCCTCCCACTCTCCACCCATTGACCACTTCTCTCCGCCCCTGGGGAGCCTTCCTCCGCCCTCCGGGAGCCTTTCCTCGCCTTCAGCGCTCGTTTGCGCCGCTGCATGCGTTAGCGCGCGCTAAGCCACCTTTGTGCCCCATAAAGCGCCATTATCATGCGCTAAGGTACCTTAGTGCACGATAATTGCACAGCGCGCACGTTAAGAAGGTTTAGTAAACATACCCCAAGGAGTCAAAAGAGACTTTACCAAAGGTGAGGGAAGAGGGTCGTATTTGCATAAAATTAACTTGAAGGTGTGAATAAACAGGTTAGACAATGGTAAGTCGGTTGATAAAAATGTATCTGGACTTTCAGAAAGCCTTTGACAAGGTCCCTCATCAGAGACTTTTGGCAAAATTAAAAAGTCATGGGGTAGGAGGCAGTATACTATTGTGGATCAGGTACTGGTTAAAAGATAGAAAGCAGAGTGTAGTGCTAAATGGCCAATTTTCCCAATGGAGAAAGGTGAATAGTGGATTACCCCAGAGATCTTTGCTGGGTCTGCTACTTTTTAACATATTCATAAATGACCTGGAAATGGGAATAATGAATGAGGTTATCAAATTTGCAGATAACACAAAACTAAAATTGTTAAAACTCATGAGGATTGTGGAAAATTGCAAGAGGATCTTGATAAATTGAAAGACTGGGCATCCAAATGGCAGATGAAATTTAATGTCTTGAAGGACTAGAAAAGGGGACTGCTACTTCTGGAGAGAGATCTGCAATTGTGAGTATATACTTCTGGGAATTTTTCTGAAGGGACTTCTTTAGATTAAAGCTGATTAATCTGTGAACCCAGTGTATTTGTTAATCAGTCAGGGCCTAGTAGCATCAGTTTAAGTTTAAATTTAAAACACAGAAGAGAGCTTTCAGGTTAGATTTCATACCCACTTATGGTTACTCAAAAATATCAATTTAGCGTTAAAGGTCTCAGACATTGATGGCATACCTTTTCAGACTTATAATACGTCCGATATTAGTGCCAAATTGCCTCAATGACCTTCAATGACAATATAGAGTAAGAAGAAAGAATAAAGAAAGCGAATGGAACGTGTGAAGTAACACACTCTTCTCAACCGTTGTTCTTATTAAGAAATCCTGACAGCAATGTACTTCAATACTCATCTAGCATCGAGTATTCAATTTATATGCAGGTCTCTTCAACACACGCCCATAACGCTTCCCGATCCCAATGCCTTCCCCTGGCGCATCTGCCGCGTTTCACAACTAGTGTTTCATCAGGGGATCTCAACGTATTGCCCTGAAAACTCTATAAAATAAAATAAAACCCTGCTCAGTAACCAATTTAAAGTTCTTCGCTCAAACTCCTCATACCCACAACAGTGTTATCTCCAAATCACCTACCAGGCAAACATATGATGCTGCAGACGTCTCTTTTCATTCAGCTAATACAGGGTACTGAAAACATCGTTCACTGCCACTCGTGAACAAAACGCCACGCATGCGGGCTAAAGGGTACGGCTCAGAATTTAAAGCTGTTGCAACTGCTATACTATTGGTGGTTCTTACACCCTGGCCCCACTCACCGCGCTCTTCTCTATTGCTAACAAGGACCCCTCACTTCCACTAATACATCGATAGTCCCTACGATCCTCTTCCAAATGACGGGATCCTCTCTAACTAAAATAAATACAACACCAACTCCTGGTCCTATAGCAAAAGAGCGTCTCTTGACGTACACTCCTCAAAGTACATACTATATAGTGTGTTCTAAGCATCATATACTATACTATTATCCTTTGTACTTTCATCCCCTTCTCCATCTAATACTTAATTCACCTGCCACAAATATCATGCCATGTTTAACAAATTCAATAACAATAACCATTCCAATAACCCCCGAAAGGACTGAAGGTTTAACTAAAAACCATTCCCTCTATGTTTTAATTTCCCATCTAACTACTACTTCCTAGTCCTCTTTTCAAATACAGGAAACCCAGTCAATATTCCCATTAAGGCCCCCCCAGCATTAGGGATTTCAAAATAAATATCCATTTCTGTTCCCTAATAAGTAAAGATTGTTCCTGTGATTTCCCTGCTATACCCGAATCTACCTTATCTATTCAGAAACATTGTAACTGTTCAAAAATATGGCCCTTAGTTATACAATGTTGGACCAGTGGTGCCTCTTTTACCTTACACTTCAAGCGACATGTACCAAAACAGCAGACTCCTCCCCAGCACTATCTAAGACCTTATCTAGCTGGTGCGTGAGGTCCGCTACCTTCGCACCAGGCAGGCATGTTACCAGGCGATCCTCACGTCCATCAGTCACCCAGCTATCTGCATGCCTAATGATCGAATCACCAACTATAACGGCTGTCCTAACCCTTCCCTCATGGGCACATGGCCCTCGAGAAACATCCTTGGTGCGAGAGGGTTTTACATCACCTGGAGGACAGGTCCTAGTTACAGTATCACTTCCTTCCACACAAAGGTGATGCTCTCCTGTCACGTGACCTCTCTCCTCCATGGCAACAGGGATGCTGCCAGACTGGAGGTGGGACTTCAGGACTATATCCCTGTAGGTCTCGTCTATGTACCTCTCTGTCTTTCTTATGTCTTCCGAGTCTGCTACTCTAGCCTCTAGAGAACGGACTCATTCCCTGAGAGCAAAGAACTCCTTGCACCTAGTGCACACGTAAGACCTCTCACCAACTGGGAGAAAATCCTACATGTGACATACGTTTAATATACCTTGTTCACCTGAAGCTTAATTAATCTCAGGTCCTTAGTGTATGACTGATTTGGATACATTGACTTTACGACAGGAAGTTTTGATTAAGAAATCTAAAAAATTGAAGAGGGACAATATGGATTATACAGTGGGGTATGTTTACCCCTGGATGAATGTTAATCGAAAACCGAAGAAAGTTAAAAAACAGGTGAATTTTGAGGATACTTCAGATGAGAACATTCATACTGATTCCAGCAAGTCTTCAAAGGAAGATTTTTTAGGAGAGGGAGAGGAGGACGACAGAAGGAAAAAGAAAAGGAATGTGGGACGAGGAAGAAATCGGGATTACCAAAACCAGCGGAGAAAGTAGATAGTATTTTGAGAGAAGAAACAACCACAAATTTGGTAGTGAACATTTCAGGACAGTCATTGTCTTATGAATCTATTGGACTGTTAAACAAGGGGTTATCCTTTGTTCCTAATGTTTATTTTGATCCGTTTCAGTTTCGGATTGATTTTGAAGGTTTGATTAGGAAATTAAATTTAAGGAGGTTTTTTGCACAGCACACTTATGAGGAAGATAGACAGGAATTGAATATGCAGGAAGCTCAAGAGTCACGTTGAATTAAATTACCATTGAAGTCCACCTGGTCTCCATCTGATCCATTGCATCCAGCATTAGTGATTTTTAAAGAATTGGTTTTGAAAGAGATACAAATTTTAGAAGAGTCTAAAAATAAAAAAAAGTGTACTGCCTTATCAAAGTTGGAACAACAAGCATTGAAGGAGTTGCGACAAAGAACTGATATTGTTATAAGAAGAGATGACAAAGGGGGAGCAATAGTGGTATTGAGCAGAGAATATTATTTGTCAGAGGCACAGCAGCAATTACAAGATCAGACAATATATCAAATATTGGTGGACGATCCAAAACATGTTCTGCAGTTGGAAATTAAAAATCTCACGCAACAGGCCCTTCAAGACAAGATAATTACCTGGAAAGAGTATCAATATCTGAATGCAGTAACATCAGTGACGGCGAAGTTTTATACAGTTCCTAAAATACATAAAAATTTAGAAAGGCCCCCAGGTAGACCGATAGTTTCCACTAGAGGCTCGATATTGGAACCTTTTGTCCACTTTTTTTTATTCTTATTTACGTCCTTTGTTATCGGATATTCCATCCTTTATAAAGGACACAAGACACTTTTTAAATATTTTGAATGATCAAGCACAATGGGCAGCAGATTCAGAAATACTGTTGGTCACTTTGGACGTAACGTCTTTATATACAAATATACCTCAAGTAGCAGCGCATAAAGTAGTAGAACAGGCCTTGCACCAACGTGGAGATCTTTCGGAGATACAGATTGTTTTTCTGTTACAACTAGTACGGTTGGCCATCTTTCAGAATTATTTTATCTTTGAAGGCGTTATGTACCAACAGGTGTCTGGAGTAGTCATGGGGGCCACATGTGCCCCTTCAATAGCAAATCTTTACATGAGTAGATTTGAAGAACTTTGGATAGTTCAGTCGCCATATGTTTCGCAGGTGATTTCTTGGAATCGCTATAGAGATGACATCTTTATGCTGTGGAAAGGTTCTGAAGAAAATGTTAAACGTTTTTTTTACAATGGCTAAATCAACGTCATCCTAATATACAGTTTACACATACGTGCCATAGGGAAACATTGGCTTACTTGGATGTCACTATTCAGAGAGGGGAAGACAAATGGGTAACATGGGTCCATAAAAAGATTACAGACCGTAATACATTTTTACATTTCAAAAGTTTGCATCCTCCTAGATTAAAAGAGAGCCTTCCTTTTTCTCAATTTTTACAATATCGACAAAATTGTTCTGAAGATCGTGAATTAAAGAAATTATCAAGGCAATTGTCTAGTAATTTTAGGGAAAGGGGCTATCCTGAAGTAGTAGTGAAATGGGCATATTCCAGGGCCCTTTACAATAATAGAAGTTTATTACTGGGTATAAAGGGTTCTGATGGAGCAACCAACCCCTGGGATAATCATAGCTTTATAGGTACTTACACATCTTAAAGGAAAGGAGGTGCTCTCAGGTGCAGCTTGTTATCCAAATCAGTCATACACTAAGGACCTGAGATTAATTAAGCTTCAGGTGAACAAGGTATAGTAAACGTATTAGGTACAATTTTATTAGTATAAGTATCCATAGCAACCTTAGTAAGTAAAGAACTTAAAGATCTAAACCCAAGCTTAAAACTAAGATGCAGACAGCAGTCCAGCAGCAAGATGGGGGCTTTCCAGTCTATTGCATTGAGTGTCACATGTATGATTTTCTCCCAGTTGGTGAGAGGTCTTACATGTGCACTAGGTGCAAGGAGCTCTTTGCTCTCAGGGAACGAGTCCGTTCTCTAGAGGCTAGAGTAGCAGACTCAGAAGACATAAGAAAGACAGAGAGGTACATAGACGAGACCTACAGGGATATAGTCCTGAAGTCCCACCTCCAGTCTGGCAGCATTCCTGTTGCCATGGAGGAGAGAGGTCAAGTGACAGGAGAGCATCACCTTTGTGTGGCAGGAAGTGATCCTGTAACTAGGACCTGTCCTCCAGGTGATGTAAAACCCTCTCGCACCGAGGAAGTTTCTCGAGGGCCATGTGCCCATGAGGGAAGGGTTAGGAGAGCCATTATATTTGGTGATTCGATCATTAGGCATGTAGATAGCTGGGTGGCTGGTGGACGTGAGGATCGCCTGGTAACGTGCCTGCCTGGTGCGAAGGTAGCGGACCTCATGCGCCACCTAGATAAGGTCTTAGATAGTGCTGGGGAGGAGTCTGCTGTTTTGGTACATGTCGGTACCGATGACATAGGAAAATGTGGTAGGGAGGTTCTGGAGGCTAAATTTAGGGTTTTAGGCAGGAAGTTGAAATCCAGAACTTTCAGGGTAGCATTCTCCGAAATGCTTCCCGTTCCACGCGCAGGATCCAAAAGGCAGGCAGAGCGCCGGAGACTCAATGCATGGATAAGACAATGGTGCAAGGATGAGGGTTTTGGATTTGTTAGGAACTGGGGAACATTGTGGGGAAAGGAGGGGCTCTTCCGAAGGGATGGGCTTCACCTTAACCAGGATGGAACCAGGCTGCTGGCATTAACCTTTAAAAAGGAGATAGAGCAGCTTTTAAACTAGATAATAGGGGAAAGCCGACAGTCACACAAGAGCGCATGGTTCGGAAGAATGTATCCTTAAAGGATACTACCAAAAGCAGAGAGATTCCAAAAAAGAGTAAAGTAGCCCAAATGCCCTCGAGTTTGGAGCAGACTTACCCATGCCTACCAATAGCCAAATTAATATGAATAAAATACAGTCTCTAAAATGCTTGTATGCAAATGCTAGAAGTCTAAAAAATAAGATGGGAGAGTTAGAATATATAGCACTAAATGAGAGGTTAGATATGATTGGAATCTCAGAGACATGGTGGAAGGAGGACAACCTACTTGTATATAGTTACAACTGGTATGTTCTGCCTAATGCAGTACAGACAGTACTCCTGTTTAAATTGTTACACACGCTGTTATAGTTGAAATATCCTGATTAGTTGCTGAATTCCTGACTTATGCATGTTAAGACTGATTAGTTGCTGAATTCCTGACTTATGTATGTTAAGATGTTCTATGTAATAAGTTATAATGTTAAATGTTCTATGTAAAACAAACGCTGCTTTGTTAACTGTTGTTAATTGTACACCGCAACTGATCGCTGGAAGATGCGGTATATAAATAAGTGTTAAATAAATAAAATAAATAAATAAAACCAGTGGGACACTGTGATACCTGGGTACAAACTATATCGTAATGATAGAGCTGATCAAATTGGTGGAGGAGTTGCGCTCTATGTTAGAGAGGACATTGAGTCAGAAAGGATTAAAGTTTTGCAGGAAAAAAAATTTGCTGTAGAATCTCTATGGATTGAAACTCCATGTAAAAAGGGGAAGGCGATGGCAGTGGGGGTGTACTATCGACCGCCTGTCCAGAATGAACAAATGGATTATGAAATGCTCGAAGAAATCAAGGAAGCTAACAAACGTTACAGCACAGTAATAATAATGGGTGATTTCAATTACCCCGGTATCGACTGGGTCAGTGTCACGGCAGGACATGCTAGGGAGATAACGTTCCTAGATGAAATAAATGACTGCTTCTTGGAGTAGCTGGTTCATGAACCGACCAGAGGGGAAGCCATAGTGGACCTAGTCCTTAGTGGAACACCAGATCTGGTGCAAGAGATAAGGGTGTTTGGGGCCACTTGGCAATAGTGATCATAGCATGATAACGTTTGATTTAATTAGTGGAGGAGGGATAGTAAGGAAATCCACAGTACTACCTTTCAACTTTTGAAAGGGAGACTATGATAAAATGAGGAAAATAGTTAAGAAAAAACTAAAAGGAGCAGTTGCAAAGGTTAAAGACTTACATCAAGCTTGGGTGTTGTTGAAAAATACTATCTTGGAAGCTCAGACCAGTTGTATTCCACGTTTTAAGAAAAGTGGAAGGAAGTCCAAAAAACTGCCAGCATGGTTTAAAGGTGAGGTCAGAGAGGCTATTGTTGCCAAAAAAGCATCTTTCAGGAAATGGAAAAAAGAGCCAAATGACGAAACCTGGAAACAGCACAAGCACTGGCAAGTTAAATGCAAGGCATTGATAAGGCAGGCAAAGGGAGAATTTGAGACGAAGCTTGCTGTGGAAGCAATAACGCGTAATAAAGACTTTTTCAAGTACATTCATAGCAAAAAACCTGTGAGAGAGTCAGTTGGATGATAGAGGGGTTAAATGAATTCTTTGCTTCGGTCTTTACTGAGGAAGATGTAGAGATGTTACCCATGACTGAAGTGGTATTTAAAGGTGCGGAAGAATTGAAGGAAATACCAGTACATCGGGAAGATGTATTAAACAACTATTAGATAAACGGAATAGTAGCAAATCACCTGGGCCGGATGATATACATCCAAGGGTGTTGAAAGAACTGAAATGTGAGATTGCAGACCTGCTATTAGTAATCTGTGAACTATCATTAAAATCATCTGTAATACCTGAAGATTGGAAGATGATGAACGTAAACACCAATTTTTAAAAAGTGTTCCGGGGTGATCCGGGAAACTACAGACCGGTGAGCCTGACGTCAGTACTGGGAAAAATGGTAGAAACCATCATAAAGAACAAAGTTGCTGAACATGTAGTCATGGTTTAATGGGAGACAGCCAACCTGGCTTTAGACAAGGAAGATCTTGTCTTACTAATAGTTTATTTTTTTTGAAGGTGTGAATAAACAGGTAGACAAAGGTGAGTCGGTAGATATAGTGTATTTGGACTTTCAGAAAGCCTTTGACAAGGTCCCTCATCAGAGACCTTTGGCAAAATTAAAGAGTCATGGGATAGGAGACAGTATACTATTGTGGATCAGTAACTGGTTAAAAGATAGAAAGCAGAGGGTAGGGCTAAATGGCCAATTTAGCCAATGGAGAAAGGTAAATAGTGGTGTAACCCAGGGATCTTTGCTGGGTCCGCTGCTTTTTGACATATTCATAAATGACCTGGAAAAGGGAATAATAAGTGAGGTTATCAAATTTGCAGATGACACAAAACTATTTAAAGTTGTTAAAACCGGTGAGAGCTGTTGGAGCCAGTCGCACAGCGTCAGAGGATTCCCGGGTGAGCAGGCTGTGGCGGGGACTGCCCCAGGCGATTTCAGAGGCTTAAGAACGCTGCTGTTCTCTGTGCACAGTGGGAGAGCTGTTGGAGCCAGTCGCACAGCGTCAGAGGATTCCCGGGTGAGCAGGCTGCGGCGGGGACTGCCCCAGGTGATTTCGGGGGCTTAAAGCTCGCTGTCTCCATAGGCATGCGTCCTTAGGCGCGCGGCCATGGCGTGCCCTAAGGGGCATGCCACAAGGGGAGGATAGGCCCCTTGGGAGCCCCTTAGGAGCCACTTAGGAGCTGGGTTTGTTTGCTTGAGTTTGAATGGGTAAAAGGAAGAAGAAAATATTTCCGCTGGCACTGGGAGAGACTGGTCCTATGGATAGACATGTGAAGATCGGGGGTGATGAGATCCTTCCCCCTGCAGGTACTGTGGTTCACTCGCACCCTCCGGAGGGAGCTTCTTTGAGCTCCCCTGAGCGCTCCCCACCACTTCCCCCATCATTAATAACTCCGCCGGAACTGCAAACTAGTGGCTTGCTGATACAACAAAGTACTCCTCTTCATAGTGGTGGGTTACTTGGCTGCCTCCCCAGATTGTCTCACAGGATATTCCTGATTCTCAGGTTTCCCTGTTGGACATCTGGAAGGTGGTTACGTGTACTGAGGTTACTTTGGCAACCACAGTAGCCAAACTTTGTCATTTTTCCCAGGGAACTGTGACAAAATTGGAGGCAGTTGAGGAGCGGATTGATTCTTTGTTAACACAGGTACAGAGATGTGATTCCAGGTATGCTTCCCTTCAGGCAATGAGTGTCTCCTCAGTTAAAGATAGTTTAATTATTCATCGTAGATTAGAATATTTGGAAAATGCTCATAGGATGAAAAATATTCGTTTGTTAAACTTTCCTGTTACACATTTGATATCTCCAAAAATATTACTTCGTAAATATTTGAAAGAGGTGTTGGAATTATCAAACTCAGATACAATTTCCTTTTCAAAAATTTTTTATATTTCTTCACGATTGGTCTCATGTGAAACTCCGGGAGGATATGATGTATTACAACCTCAATCTTTGGTTAATCTTACCCAATTCCTGGAAGACTCACAAGATACCATAGTAACCAGAGCCACTTTGGTGGCTTCATTTCTTTCTGAATTTGATAAAGCTTTAGTTTTTAAAAGTTATTTTAAGCATAAAGATGTGGATTTTTGTGGTGCAAAAGTACAACTGTTTCAAGATGTATCCAGGGCAACTCAGGTGCGTAGGCAGGCTTTTTTGTCCCTTAAGCCCAGGGTGTTAGCACTGGGTGCATCTTTTTTTCTTAGGTTCCCCTGTAAGTGTGTGATAACACTGCAAGGGGTTAAGTATACCTTTCTTGATTCTTTACAATTGGAGACCTTTTTGTCGGGTAGGGAGGGCCTGGGGGATCGATGAGGGATAATGGCGGGAGTTATACTTGGCATAAGTTGAGAGATTTTTCTCGGTGTTTCTCTTGTTTGGAAAATTTCTTTGTTATATCTCCCCTATATGTGGGCTGTAAGGATTTGTTTTATGTTTCTTTGTTTAAATTTTTATTATTTTTTCCTGGTTTTTTTATTTCTGAATATTGCCTGTATACTTCCTTTGTCAAGTTTGTATGAAGAAAAGTAAAAAAAAAAAAAAGTTATTAAAACCCATGAGGATTGTAGAAAGTTGCAAGAGGCTCTTGATAAATTGCAAGACTGGGCATCAAAATGGCAGATGAAATTTAATGTGGGCAAGTGCAAGTTATGCACCTAGGGAAGAACAACCCAAACTATGGTTACATGATGCAAGGTTCCACGTTAGGAACCACCACCCAGGAAAAAGATTTAGGCGTCATTGTGGATAACATGTTAAAACCCTCGGCCCAGTGAGCAGCGGCGGCCAAGAGAGCAAATAGAATGCTAGGTATCATAAGGAAAGGAATGGAAAATAAAACAAAGGATATTATAATGCCTCTATATCGTTCCATGGTGAGACCACACCTTGAATATTGTGTGCAGTTCTGGTCGCCGTATCTTAAAAAGGATATAGCGTTATTAGAAAAGGTACAGAGAAGAGCCACCAAAATGTTAAAGGGGATAGAAGGATACCCCTATGAAGAAAGGCTAAAAAGGTTAGGGCTCTTTAACCTGGAAAAGAGATGGCTGAGGGAGATATGATAGAAGTCTATAAATTAATGAAAAGAGTGGAACGGGTAAACGTAGATCGATTGTTTACATTATCAGAATATAGAAAGACTAGGGGACATGCAATGAAGCTACAGGGTAAACTATTTAAGACTAATAAAAGAAAATATTTTTTCACCCAACGTGTAATCAAACTCTGGAATTTGTTACCGGAGGATGTAGTAAAGGCTGTTAGTTTAGCTGGGTTTAAAAAAGGTTTGGACAAGTTCCTGGAGGAAAGTTCCATAAACCATTATTAAGTAGGGACCCAGGATATCAATGCTTGACCCAATACAAGCATTGTGGAACCTGTGTCTTTTGGGGAAACTGCTAGGTACGTATGACCTAGATTGGCCACTGTTGGAAACAGGATACTGGGCTTGATGGACCTTGGTCTGACCCAGTAAGGCATATCTTATGTTCTTATGTAATGTGGAGAAATGAATGGAGTGGAACGGGTAAACGTAGATTGATTGTTTACATCATCAGAATATAGAAAGACTAGGGGACATGCATTGAAGCTACAGGGTAACCTATTTAAGACTAATAAGAGAAAATATTTTTTCACTCAACGTGTAATCAAACTGGAATTTGTTACTGGAGGATGTAGTAAAAGATGTTAGTGTAGCTGGGTTTAAAAAAGGTTTGGACAAGTTCCTGGAGGAAAGGTCCATAAACCATTATTAAAAGGGACCCGGGATATCACTGCTTGACCCAATACAAGCATTGTGCAACCTGTGTATTTTGAAGAAACTTCTAGGTAATTATGACTTAGATTGGCCACTGTTGGAAACAGGATACTGGGCTTGATGGACCTTGGTCTGACCTAGTATGGCATAACTTATGTTCTTATGTGCTTAACTTCATAGAAGAAAGGGCATTTAACAGTGCTTGAAAGCTTTATCTATTTATTTAACTAAAGATTTTTTTATACCACTTTATCATTTCAGTCAAAACGGTTTACATTGTAACTTAAACTTGGTAATTATTAAACAGGGACATTGATAACTTGGATTTTTCTGAAGTAATGGAGGGTTAAGTGACTTGCCCAAGGCCACAGGGAGTACTAGTGTGAAATGAACTTTGGTCTCTTGGTTCCCAAGCCAGTGCTCTAACAATTAGGCTACCCCTCCACTATATTGAAGTCTTTAAAACTACTTTGACATGGAGAAGTAGCCTAGTGTGTTAGAGTAACAATCCAATACCCAAGAAATTAGAGTTCAATTCCCACTAGCACTCCTTGTAAGCTTGGGCAAATCACTTTACCCTCCATTACCTCAGAAGAAAAGGTCCGGCAATACTTCCAGTCATACCTTGCCAAGAAAATCCAGGGGCTGCTGGGTTGCCAGGAGTCAGTACTGACGTGACAGCACTTAAAAATAAAAAAGCTGCTTTGGAGCATAGAAGAAAAGATTGGTGTAGATGGCTCACATTTAGGTGGGGACCGAAGACAAGAATTTATAACATTCATCATAACTAGTATAGGTGCTTGACTTGAGAGTGATAGGTCTTAATGTAAGTTCTCAAAGTGGAGAGGATAATCCAACAGAGGAGTTGGAGAAGTAGAGGACACATTGTCTGCCCTAGGGCAGAGCTGGATGAATTATAGAAACAGATCCTGGATCATGCTGTATTTTAAGAACTTTGCACAAAAAGAATCTGATATAAGCGTCTGGAACATGAGGATAAGATGACTCAAACAGAACAGAATGTATAGGATCTGTTTCAGTATTTTAAAGAGACTGGCAGGACCTTTTCAAGTCTAATAATGTCTCACACAGTGTCTACCTTTTTCCTTCTTCATTAGGAACTCACTCGAATGAAAGGAAGGTGATTAGTGGTGTGCCCCAGGATTCGGTCCTGGGTTTGATACTGTTCAATGTATTTGTGAGATTACTGAAGGACTGAATGGAAAAGTCTGTCTTTTTGCAGATGACACGGAAATTTGCAACAGAGTGGACTCCCCTGAGGGAGTGGAGCACATGATGAAAGATCTACAAAAGCTGGAAGAATGGTCTAATGCTTGGCAGTTAAGATTTAATGCGAAGAAGTGCAGTGTCATGCACTTAGGAAAAAGAAATCCAAGGGAAATGTATGTGATGGAGGGCGAGAGGTTGGTGTGCATGGACCAGGAGAAAGACCTTGGTGTGATTATTTCTGAGGATCTCAAGGTGGCGAAACAGTGCGACAAGGTGGTGGCAAAAGCTAGGAGGATGCTGGGTTGCATACAAAGAGGAATTACGAGTAGAAAGGAAGAGCTACTAATGCCACTGTACAAGTCGCTGGTGAGGCCTCACTTGGAATATTGTGTTCAGTTTTGGAGACCATACCTCGCAAAGGATATAAAAAGACTGGAAACAGTTCAGAGGAAAGAAACCAAAATGAATTGGAACCTGCGTTAGAAGACTTATGAGAAGAGACTTCAAGACCTAAATATGTACACTCTGGAGGAGAGGAATGACAGGGGAGATATGATTCAGACCTTTAAATACTTAAAGAGTATTAATGAATAAATAAGCCTCTTCCAAAGACGGGGAAGCTGTAAAACTAGAGGGCATAACATGAAGCTGCAAGGGGGTAAATTGAAAGGCAATGTCAGGAAATACTTTTTCACTGAAAAGGTTGTGGATGCTTGGAATGCTTAGAACCAATTTATTGTCAAATAATAGGTCTTGGGGATCATTTTAGAAGCTGTATGTGTGCTTTGGACGTCAGAAAACAGGCACGTAGACATCCAAATCACAGAGGTGTTCCTGGAGCCATTTTACAAAATGCTTATAGAGATGTCCCCTGCACAGAGATGTGCATCTAGGATGGGGTGTAGTAGGGTCATGTCCAGAGCATTCTGAAGACCTTAGACGTACATGCCTGATTTCAGAAACGGCCAGGATGCCTTCACCCTCATACAAGTCTATTCCTGCTCCAGTCCAACACTAGGGCACGAACCCACGTCAAGAGAGACAAAACCAGTACAAAGACGTGGAATACTCAGAAGGATGAAACAAATTTTATTGAGAAATCATATGCCACTGGCCCGACACAGGCCGTGTTTCGCTGCCTTCATCAGGGGCTTGAAGTGGACTTAAAAGCTAAAAATACATAAATAAACACAGTAAAAACAACAATAAAAGATTAAAAACAGTAAAACCATCTACGCCTTAGAATGATATCATAAATGCATTAGTAACGTAAAAATCAATAAATAAAGTTACATATAAAAAGAACTCATAATCAAACATACAAGCTTAAAAAATTAGGTTGTATATAAATGAACTTAAAAGAACAATAAAATTAATTATTAAATAACATATAAAATGGTTTTAAATGATTAGGTAGAACCATTGAAGATAAAGGACAAAAACAACACATACCTGCTTATATCCTTGAAACTATGTTTAATACTACACCTTTTCTGGGAGAGGAAGAGAACATGTATAAATAACACGTATGAATAAACTGCATCTAATTATCAATGAACACAGACAGAGGCCAAGTGTACATAAAAAAGAGGCCAAGTACACCTAAAAAAGGAGGGACCAAGCGCACATAAAAAAGAGGAAAAGCGCACATAAAAAAGGGGGGAGGAAGATGTATCAGTGGAGACTCCAAGGAAATATCATGGTAAATAGTGTTTGCCTGTGCCGCAAGACTGAAGAGATAAAAGTCAATTCATAACTCTTTACCTGTGAGATTTAACGTGTGTGAAGAGGAGCCAACTCCTATACACTCTTTACCTGTGAGATTTAACGTGTGTGAAGAGGAGCCAACTCCTATACACTATGCAGCAAATTGGAATATCACTGAGAAACCACCGGCGTATGCACTAAGAAACCATAAACATTTTCACTCTATTACTATGTATAAAGCATATATTAATAATCACTCAAGTAGACAGTAGGATTCCCATTTCTTACTAACGCGCTAAGGTGACGGCATCGATATTTCATTGCTATAAGGTATAATTAACACCTAAAGGAAACCGTAGATTCAGTCACAGAGGACAGGACCAAACCATCCAGCCAATAATCCAAACTTTAAAAATCAATCACTGCCTTGGAGGGATAATAATAAAAGCTACTATAAAATTTTTTTTATAATAAATAAATACTTAAAAGTAGACTTCAAATTAGAAGTTAAACTTATATAGCCACACGCTCCATCGGCAAATTAAAAAGTTAAAAAACGTAACAGCAAGTCCCTAACGGACATAGCGAAAACATCTAAGACCATATTCTGAAACCCCATGGCCGTCTACGTCTATGGCGCTAGCATGGGGATCTCTGAATGTGGGTGGAAATGGGCGGAACAAGGGCATGGTCAGCCACTGAGATGTATAAGGCATATTCAGGAAAGGCTCGTATACATCTTCATTGTTTCCTGTGTACATCCACATTATTCCTTCAGAAACATGGAAAAAGAGCAGGAGTTAGAAAGTTTTCTACACCGCTCTGCAATGCAGCCCATATTGAAGAATGGCTGTAACAGGGGTATGTTTTGCACCAGTGTGCCTGTCATCTGGTAAAACATAAGATGCAGTTTTAAAGAATAGAAAGCAGAGGTAAGGAAAGGTTGTAAGGTAAAGAAACATTAATAAACACCTCTACATAAATATTAAGAAGAGCAATAGTGTTTATTCTGGCTATGCTGACATTTGCTGTTTGTACTAAAGGAGCAAATCTAGGGTTCCCTAACAATTCCTATGTCCTGAAAAATGGGATTGATCATGTAGTCCTGGGACTCCACACTATAATGCTATACTAGCTGTTGTTGATAGGTGCAGGACAGTTTTTTGGCAGAAGTATGTTTTTGTGTGACTGCAAGTGAGAGAGTGTATGTGTGTGTGGTTTGAGTGTCACATGGGAGGATCTGGTGCGCTCATCCACAAATCTGGGGGAATATGCATGTTTGGCCGGTACCTGAACCATAGGGATGACAGCAGCATCACCAGGTGCCAGTGTGATCGGGCAGAAAAAATCAGAACAGATTCTCTATAGCTAAATGTCAAAACATATCCCTCTCACTAATAAGAGACTCTCAGAATCATTCAACAGTGCAAACAGCACTAATACATACCTAAAAGCACCATCATTGATCTCTAAAAATGTGCACATTTGTAGAGAGCGATGATGGTGCTTATGGGCATGTATTAGTGCTGTTTGCACTGTTGAATGTTCTCATTCTGAGGGTCCCTTATTAGTGACAGGGATATGTTTTGACATTTAGCTATGGAGAACCTCTTCTGATTTTTTCTGGTCCATACTTAGCATTATACAGGCTGTTTTCAGAGATGACTAATGCAAGCATAACTGAGGATGTCTTCTACTGCCATGTATGTTGTGATGCAAGGTATGTCATGACAAACATATCACTTTCTACTTGCTTTTATACTATCTTAGAGTGCACTTTGCAGTATTCTGAGCATGCAACAGACTAGTATATATTGTCTGTTGGCATCAACATTTACATACCATCAGTTTTCATGTGTAGTTTGCATCAGCACAACACTGTCCGGGAGCACAGCAGCTTAGGAGATGCACGTTTTACAGTGGAGGCATGGCCATTTGTGAGTATATAGTGGAGACGGGCAGGATTGAAAATATCCATCTTTTCAGAATACAGAGAGCGCGGGGATGTACACAGCCATATGCTGCATATACCTGTCTCTCGTACTCTAAAGTGCTTTTTTTGTGCCATGCCAAAAATGTCTATGTCCGAAATTTCGGAAACGTGGATGAATCTAGCCCTGCGGCTGCAGAATCACATATAAATTGAGCTCATTTTCGATTTAGAGCACACCCGTGGGCCGGACATGCAGGTCATGGAATCAGTCTCATAGTGAAACTGGGGACAGAGTATGATAAGATACACATAGGTAGTGGACAACAGCTTGAGGAGCATCAGGATCCAAAAGTGGCTCCAAAGAGGTGGGATTTTAGCCTGGATTTAAATAGGGCTAGAAAAGGGGGCCGATGCACAGACTCAGGTAGTCTGTTCGAGGCATATGGAGCAGCAAGTTGGAATGAATGAAGTCTGGAGTTGGCAGAGGCAGAGAAGGTCACAGATAAAAGGGATCTGCCAGAGGAGTGGAGTTCCTGAGGAGGGATGTAGAGTGAGATAAGAGAGGAAAGGTAGTGAGGAGCTGCAGAATGAATGCACTAGTAGGTAAGTAGGAGAAGTTTTAATTGGATGCTGAAATGGATAGGGAGCCAGTGAAGTGACTTGAGAAGAGGGGTTACATGAGCATAGGAACATTGGTGGAAGATAAGCCATGCATCCCTGTCTCCCTTTGGCCCCCTCCCAAGTCAGCATCCTCCCACCATCTCTCTATGGCACCCTCCTGTGTCCAGCATCCCTCTATCTCTGTATAGATCCCTCCCATGTTCAGCATCACCTCATCTCTCTATGGCTCCCTCCTGTGTCCAGCATCCCCTTCATCTCTCTATGGCACCCTCCTGTGTCCAGCATCCCTCTATCTCCGTATAGATCCCTCCCGTGTCCAGCATCACCTCATCTCTCTATGGCTCCCTCCTGTGTCCAGCATCCCCTCATCTCTCTATGGCACCCTCCCGTGTCCAGCATCCCTCTATCTCCGTATAGATCCCTCCCGTGTCCAGCATCACCTCATCTCTCTATGGCTCCCTCCTGTGTCCAGCATCCCTCTATCTCCGTATAGATCCCTCCCATGTCCAGCATTCCTCTATCTCCGTATAGATCCCTCCCATGTCCAGCATCCCCTCATCGCTCTATGGCTCCCTCCTATGTCCAGCATCCCCTCATCGCTCTATGGCTCCCTCCTGTGTCCAGCATCCCTTCATCTCTCTATGGCTCCCTCCTGTGTCCAGCATCCCTGTATCCCTCTGGCCCCCTTCTATGTCAGTCAGCATTCTCCTCCAACTCCCTATCACCTATGGCCACCTTCAGTGGCCAGCATACCCCTTAAGTCTCCCCCGCCCCCCGTGTCCATCATACCCACCACACAATCTGCCTGTTTCCTCTGTGTCTAGCATCTCTTCACCCCCCTCCCCCTCCCTTGGCCCCACTGTGTCATTATGCCCCACCTTCTCCTGGCTAACACCAATGCCACTTTTCCCAAGATCTACGACACAAGAAATTCTGCCATTATAGCCAGAATTACTGTATTTTGACACCACAAAAGGCGCAAATCCCTTTTTGCATGTAATATTCATGCTGCAAGGGTCCATTTCTATATGGTAGACACCTCCACTGCAATGTCACAGTATATGAAAATCTTTATTGGGTTTCCATGTGAGCATGTTCTTGCTGCTCCAGAAAAACTGCAAGCTTCTCTGGAGTTTGGAAAGACTTGGTACTTTTATGGTACATGATCAAGTGTAGCAGGGTAGAACAAGCCTCCAGTGTCAGCAGTTAGGGTTGAAAATCCAAAAAAGCTCTTTTCTTCAAGGCAGTCAATGGGGAGAAATTGGTAGTGATCCAGAACGTATTTCCATTCCAAGAAAAAGGATTTTTACCTCTGACAGTGGATAGTATCACTTCCACATGATAGTAATGCAACGATTTTAGGATGAAGAATCTACGACCTTTCTCCTCACCGTTGCTCCATGTAATAATTCTATGGGCCCTTTTGGCTTCAAAAGGTTGATCAAATTGCAGCGATAATTTTATCCCTCAAACAGCTCACAAGAGCCCCCCCTCCCCCCCGCCACTACATAGCCATATAGGGGCCGATTTCCAAAGCCCATGGCGATTTATCTGGATAAGGGCACTGAGAGCTGAAGATCTGGATGATACTGCTGAAAATCTCCACAGACCGTCCTGGCACTAGATGGTTAATGAAAGGGCACTCCGTAGGCGGAGCTAGGGTGGCACGGCCCAATCCAGATTAGTGCTGGCCTTATCTGGAGAGTGAAAATTGTCAGCCAGCACTTATCCAGAATGCTTAGACTGCCTGAAAAACAGTCATAAATTGTTCTCTGGATAAGTACTGGCTGAAAATCACTACTATTCAGATAAGGTCGGCACTTAGGATAGTGGCCACACCGCCTTGATGTCCAACAGCAGCCAGTATCCAGCAGCCTGCATTTCTGGATTATATTTAAGCGGTGCAGCTGACTGCTATGTCGTTTAAATATCATCTGGTTTCAAAATTGGTCGAACAATTTTTGGGAACCTAAATTTAGGTGCCTCATAAAGTGAAATCCTAAATTTAGTTGCTCAACCTCAGTCACTTTTCAAAGGGGTCAAATTAGGTGTTTCAGCCTGAAAGCTAAGGGAAGTATTTTGGATTTAGCTCATGCCTCTTTTTAAGAGTAGCTCAAGGCAAGTTACATTCTGGTACAGTATGTTACTGCATAGTCAGTTTGTCATTACTGAGCCTGCCTGGAGGGGTCTGCATCACAACTGCTGCTGAGCCCAGGAGAGGGGGAAGAGATTTAAACAAACAGCCTGAAATTTACTTGTGACATTGCAGTTCACAAGGCATCTGATACAAGGAATTAAATGTACTGATTTCCTTGGAGGGTTTTCTTATCCAAATAACCCATCTAGTGAACGCTCTTTCTATTTATCTAGCTGTCAATATCTAATAAGCATCGGATGCCTGAAATTGTCCATAATCCTCTTCTAATTGCCAAGTTTGCTTGTAAAGAAATTATGAGCTAATCTTACTTGCCAATAATTATTCCTTGGAGCCACAATGGCTAGATTGGTTGTTGATGTTTACATGAAAAAGAAAAAGAACTTGGATTTGTCAGAATTAATTTACTGTGAGGATTTAAAAAATGTATTGGAGAGGGTACAGAAGGAGGAGGCTATTAAAAAGAGATGTAAGACTTTGTACTTTGTAGTATTAGTCTATGCCAGGTTTAGGATCGCCTACGGAGTCAGAAGACTTCAAGCTCCTGCGTGGCAGATTCTTGCAGGATATACTGTAGGAGTTATCTGCAGCCAATGCCTTGAACAGCATGTGTCAGCAGCAATGACTTATCTGTAAGGGCTTGAAGCAACCCCGATAATGATCTAGAAACCATTCTGCCAAAAATATATTTGCTGCATTAAGAGAACATTTCAGGGCTGCTTAAGAGCCATAGGTACCTTAGGCCAGGTTTCAGCCTTGTGCTTTCCTCAATTAACTTTCAGATCTCTAGCTCTCTCCCTTCCACATCCGAGATTTTGATAACTAAATTCAATGATCACCCCTACCAAGATTCTGTATAAATGGATAACTGGATATCATACTTATAAATATTAAACTTTGTTTCATATATATAAATATCACAGGGGCAATTTCCAAAAGTTATTTACGTGGCTAAATGAGATAGTTAAAAATTGCTCACCCTTCCCATGAGTGAAAGTACAGGCTCTTTATGCTTGTGTAACATCGCGACCCATGGAGTTTGCTTCAGATCATTTCTGCCACCTTCCCAGAAGCTGCAGCCCTAGGCAACCACCTAGCCTGCTTGATAGTGGAACTAGCCATGGTGCATTCTAAGCTTGAAAAAAATGCTTTAAAGTCCTGCAGATCTTTGAGAACCTGAATAAAATGATGCTGGCCTTTGCAAATTCTGTTTGTGAATGACGATGCCTGTCACGTACACGTGACTTATCTTTGTCGGTTACTGGTCCTACATTATGGAACTTATTACCCATGGAAATCTGGATTGAGTTGAACTACTTGACATTTTAAAAAACTGAAGACATTTCTTCTCTAGACCATTTGACGTCTTGTTTTGAAAAATTTTAATGTGTGTTAGCTGTGATCTACTCCAACTAACTAAAATAGTAGAAGCAATATCTATGAACTTTATTATCTACTGTATCTTTGAACATGAAGTTACACACCTTAAGTCAGTAATAGCTCTAATAGGCAGAAGAAGCAAATTGGACAGTGATATTCACTGGCAGTCCCAGACTCACAAGCAGGTGAGGTTATCAGGACATCCCTAATAAATATGCACAAAATAGATTTTCATGTATACTACTTCTGGGTATAAGCAAATCTATGTTATGCATATGCGAGGGGCTTCACTAAAAGAAAGTTCTATCCCACTGAGCTTCCAAATAAACTGATTATTAGACTTGCCAAGTTAGCGTAGTTGCTCACCTGTAGCAGGTATTCTCTGAGAACAGCAGGAATCAGTCCTCACATATGGTGAAGTCAGTACAATGGAGCCTGTGAGGTAATCTCTCCCCAGTTTTCAAAGAAAGCCTCTCGGAGATCAACCATGCAGGCATGGTCACCTTCCCGCCCAAGGGAGCCATTTTTCCTCAGTAGAATGACATAGCTTAATCAAGCAGAAAAGAAAACAACTCCATGGGGAGGGAGCAGAGTAGTGATGACTGATTCCTGCTGTCCCTGGAGAACACCTGCTACAGGTGAGCACCTATATTTTCTCCGGGAACAAGCAGGAAGTCAGTCCTCACATATGGGACTCCCCAGCTATAGGCTACTGAAAACCTGTAAAAAGCCATGGGCGACCCAAAAATCAAACAGTGAACGGCAGCTGAAAAACGCTGAAAAACCTCAAGCATTGGGATGCAACTCTAGCATCTGTAAGAGAATCGACTCTCCGGTAGCCTGGACAAACAGAAGGGTCAGAGGGAAGGAGTTACACTAGTCCCCAAAGAGGTGCCAAAGAATGTCCTGGCCAAAGGAGCTATCACACCGGGAGGCCTCCTCGAGGCAGTAATGAGCTGTAAAGGTATGGACCAAGGACCACGTGGCCACTCAACAAATCTCTGGTAGGAAGACGGAGCATAAGTTTCCATGGACGTTGCCATAGCTCAAACATTATGGGCTGTCACATGATGTTCCAGAGAAAGACCAGCCTGTCCATAGTGTGACGCTCGCGTCCCTACCAGGTGGTTGCCTAGTAGGGACGGCTGGCCATCTTATATCCCTTCTAGGATTTTTGTGTAGTTGTGTCCGAAAGGAAGAGCCAAGTGGTTATTAAAGCGCACAGGAAATTTTATTCGGTTTCCAGGCTGGTAAGTGGTGAACATAAAAATTCTTCAAGCATAACTTTTTTTTCCAGACAAAAGAAAATACAGGATACTTCTCCAGAAATCAAAAATGTCCAAAATATTGTAACCTGGAACAAAACTCACAGCAGTTTCTGTTCCTCACTGCAATTGCTTAACATTATAAAACAAAAGCATTTGTAAAACTCTTCACACAGTGGATGGGTTATCAGCTTCACGCCTGCTGTTGCCACACACACACAAACAGTTTCAGCTGTTTGGGCCTTCACTGAGGTTCTGCAGTTTTAGCTTCCTAGGAGAGCTTCTTAACCCTTTCCTTCAGGCTTACTCCTCTCTTCCAGCTTCTGAAACTGCCTTTAAATTGCAACAGCCTCTTTTTATACTCCACTGTTTCTAGCTCACATTACTAGTGTATCTTAGTGCACAGCTCACATTCCATCTCAGAGACCTCAGACTCAACAACACTTTCCTCAGGGCCTACCTCCATGCTCTCAATTGAGCTAGAGCTGGGTGCTTCCTGAAAGTGCTCTGGTGTCTTTTCCTTAAGAGTCTTCACAAGATTAAACAGTCTCTCCCACTGCCTGGCCTTGCCTTCTCCAGGCCGGTCTCTTGGGGGTCTCTCCTGTTTAACCTCCCTGGTGAGATATTTCTTGCTGTGCTGAGCCCTCTGGGGTATGAAAGTCTCCTCTGAGTCAGAGCAAGAACTGTCCTGCTGGCAATGCTTGTTCCCTGCGTACCTTTCTTGGCTGCCTTTATAATGGTTCCTCCTTTTGCTGCTCTCCTTGGCTGCAAAGGTTCTCCTCAGCTTGGCCCCAGATCTTTCCTGTCTGTGCCTCCTGGGAACTGGACTCGAACTTGGGCTAGGCCTGGAACTGCAGCTGCCACTTGTGCTTGTTCTTGCACTCCTCCTGGACCTTCTTCTCACAGCCCCTTCCAAACTCAAAATGGCTCTCTCTCTTGTGTTTGTTTTCTCCCTGTTAACTGCTGAGCAGGGCAACTCCCTTCCTAGCTCCTCCCACTTGGACCTCCTACTCCTATGCAGGGTTGTCCTGTGGTCTGTGATTGGTTTACCCTTAGCTCTGCCCCCTAGGTTCCTTTCAGGGCTTCTAGTATGGAGTATGTGGTTTTGTGCGCCCATCCCCCGCAAAGAAGAAAAATCCTTCTTTTTTTCAGTTTTGCCTAGCTGGGCTGCACCCTCCTTACCACAATAGGCAAATGAAATGCAGTCAACCACCCAGGTAGAAAGGGTGTGCTTAGAGACCGCCATGCCAAGTCTGTTGTGGTCATAAGAAACAAACAGTTGAGAGGAGCGGCGATGAGCCTTCATCCAACCAAGGTAGAAAGCCAAAGCCCATTTACAATCCAAGGTATGAAAAGAGGTTTCTGCCCTGTTTGTGTGCGGCCTGGGAAAGAAGATGGGAAGAACCACCTGCTGATTGAGATGGAAAGGAAAATGGGTTGAAACCTCTTTCTGCACACCAGACTGAAAACCTGTGCCATTTGAAGGCATACGCTTGCCTGGTGGAATCCTTGCGGGAAGCAAGGAGGATGTCTTCAGTGTCCCTAGGCAAGTGATGTTGAGAGAGGGAGGGGAGGGGGAGGGAGGGAGGTAGGGGAGAGGGGGAGAGGGGGGAGGGGGAGGGAGGGAGGATGGGGGAGGGAGGAGGGAGGGGGGAAGGGGGGGAGGGAGTGAAGGGGGGAGGGAGGGAGGGAGGTCCGATGACAAAGTGAAGGTACTGTTGGTGCAAGGGGTGGATCAGGATGTGAGTATAGGCATCTCTGAGATCCAAGGAGCATAGCCAGTCTCCTGGGTAGAGGTAAGGCAGCAGTGTTCCAAGGGTTACCATCTTGAACGTCTTCTTCACCAAAAACCTGTGTCTTTTGGGAAAACCTCTAGGTACTTGTGACCTAGACGGGCCACTGTTGGAAACAGGATATTGGACTTGATGGAACTTGGTCTGACCTAGTAAATCATATCTTATGTTCTTATGTTCTTAAGAAGTGGTTGAGATCCCACGGGTCTATAATGAGGTGCAACCCTCCCATTTTCTTGGGAACCAGAAAGTAGCAGCAGTAGAACAATGGGACAAGTTCCTCTGCCTTGTCGGAGAGAAGAGCCATGAGCTGCCTTTGAAAGCAGTCTCAATGGGGAAGATGCAGAGGAAGTTCTCCCAGAAAGTACGAGGGAGGCTGTGGTGGAAATGAAGAAGGTAAGTCTCCTTTACCATCTGAAGGGTCCAGGCATTGGTAGTTATGCTAGGCCACCAGTGGGCTAAGAACGTGAGACACCCCCCTATATACTGCAGATCCTGACCTCCCGTGGGAAGAGAGGCTATGCTCTGGGAGTCAAACTCTCCCCAGGCTGCGACAGAGGTACTGTTTGGGGTTTGGGGCCCTTAGGCCTATGGGTCCCTTGCCCCTGGTCCTTGGCTGCCTGCCCCTGTGGGGGAGCTTGATAGGACTGATAGGCCTGATGTTGGGGGTATGTTTTGTAGGCCTTCTTTTTCTTTGGGTAGAAGAACTATTTTCCCAATGCCATCTATCACGAAGGATCAACGATCTTTCGGGATAGCCTGGTTCTGGTCATCAGCTCTGTTTCCAACTTGGCGGCCTTGCCCATCATGGGCTTGCTCAAGAGATTCTCCTTCTGCAAGAGATATCGACCAAGTTGTCCTGAACCCATTGCTCCAGGTCTGAGGACTGTAGCCATGCCAGGCGGTGGGCACCAAGGTCCACCGCAGCCACTCTAGCCACAGACTTGAAACTCTCATAGGCTGCTCGAGGTACATACTTGGAGCACTCCCTGGCCATGGACACCAGGCTTCTGAAGCACTGGAGGTGTTCATCGGACAGCTCAGCTGAGAATTCTTAGGTACATGCCCATGTACAGTTGGTAAGCCTGGATACAGGCCACAAGTATCGAACCCTGGAAACACTTCCTACCAAACCCATCCATGGTACAGGCTCTTGACTTGAGGGCATGGAGGACTGCATCTTCTGGCTTTTGATGTGGAATATGGCCGACTCCACCACCATATAGTAGTTGAATTTTTTTGAAGCCTCAGCTCTTGCAGACCCGATAGATGGAATAGAGCCGCTTGCTCACAATGGGAACCATAACCAGGGTTTCCCACATCCTGACAAGGAGGTGCTCCAAGATGGGAGGCATCATACAGTTATGGCCTCCTTGGGAGGAGAGTCACACTGCAGTGTGTCCAGATTCTCTGCCTGAGGCTCCTCCTCTGCCTTGCTGGTGAAGGCGAGAGCCTTGCCCATGTCCTCGACAAAGTCCAGCATGGAGATGCCCTCAGGCAGGGACCTCTGATGCTCCTGAGAAGGATAGAGGTCCAATAGAACGTCCCAATGCTGAATGGTATTGGAAGACTCATCGTCCATCTCTCATTCCAAATTGGAATCAGTTGGTATACCTCAGGGCTCTGTCTTGGGACCTCTCCTTTTCTCTCTCTACACTTGGTCCCTTTGCGCACTTCTTTCCTTCCATAGTTTTCAGTACCATCTTTATACTGACAACTCTCAGATCTATCTTTCTGTGCCTGAAATCTCTTCAGGAATCCAGGCCCGGTTCTCTGCCTGCTTATCCATCATTGCTGCCTGGATGTCTCACCGCCATCTGAAACTAAACATGGCCAAAATTGAGCTCCTTATCTTTCCCCCTAAACCCACCTCTCCCTTCTTCCCCTCTCTATTTCTGTGGATAACATTACAATCCTTTCTGTTTCCTCAGCTTGCAACTTTTGAGTCATCTTCGACTCTACTCTCTTTTTCTCTGTACACATCCAACTGATAGTTAAAACCTGTTGCTTCTTTCTCTACAAGATTGGCAAAATTCATCCCTTCCTTTCTCCACACACTGCTAAAATACTTATCCAATCTTTAGTCACCTCCTGTCTAGACTATTGCAACCTCCTCCTTGCTAGTCTCCCTCTGAATCGTCTCTCTCCCCTTCAAAATACAAGATTCAAAATACAGCTGCATGGCTAATCTTCCACCAGCCTCGATATACTCATATAACTCCTCAAGTTGCTTTACTGGCTCCCTATTCATTTCCGTATCCAATTCAATCTTCTCCTACTAACCTATAAGTGTACTCATTCTGCTGCTCCTCACTACATTTCCTCTCTTATCTCTCCCTACATCCCTCCTTGGGAACTCCGCTCTTCTGCCAGATCCCTTCTATCTGTGCCTTTCTCTTCTACTGCCAACTAAAGACTTTGATCCTTTCACCTTGCTGCTCCTTATGTCTGGAACATGCTACTTGAGTCTGTGTATCAGGCTTCTTCTTTAGCCCTTTTCAAATCCTGGCTGAAAATACATCTCTTAGAGGCCACTTTGGATCCTGATCCGCTTAGGCTCCTATGTGTTTCCTTACCATTTGCCTAAATATATCCTCACCCTCAGCTATTGCATTGTCTGTGTTGACTAGTTTGCAAGCTCTGATTAGCAGGGACCGCCTTTACATGTGTATGTACAGTGCTGTGTATGCCTTGTAGCGCTATACAAATGATAAGTAGTAGTAGTAGGAGCAAGGGAGCTTGAAGCGCCAGTGGGAATCATGCCAGTGCACAGTTGGGGGCGAAGATGGTTGCCAGGATTCCCGAAGCTCTGAGCCTGAAGCACTCAGTGGAAAAGCCCAAGGCTCAGACCAAGACTGGGATCAGTCATTGGAATCGGCTCACAGGACATGTTGCTCCAGAACAGGCTGGATCTTCTCCGGCAAGGCCCTCGCGGTGGAGGGGCCCCTCACCGGCCCCAAGGAACTGGAGGTAACTGGAACCAGGGGATGTTGGCTCATCAGAAAAGCAGTGAAGTTACGCTCCAAAGACACCATCCTGGCCTTGAGGCCCAAAGGCTCCGTTGCCACCAGCATGATCACCAAGGACATCGGGCCTGATGCCAGTTCCCTCGGTGTGGACTCACCGATGGTGATCACCTTGACCGTCTGAGGATGATCCTCTAGGGGCGTGGGAACTGCTTCCCACCAGGGCAGCTTTGGGGGCCGCTCCCGGCCCTCACCCTCAGAGTCCTGTTGAGGGCTGCAGTGCTGGTGCCTGAGGGTCTTAACCACAGAACTGACATCAGCCCCCGATGAGGACTTGGTCAAAGTCCGTTCCTTACGGGGACAGTCCTCCACAGACGGTCACTGGTTCGACGCTCCCTAATCTCGGGGCTCTGAGTGAGCTCGACGGCCGCTCCCCAAGGCATTGATTCCAAAGCCAATGATGGAGCCAAGGACGAGGACTTGAGGTCAAACAGCGTCTCCTTCTGCTTTTCGTGATCCTTATGCCCTTTACTTGTCATCTGAAGACAGAGCGAGCAAGAGGAGATGTCATAATCGGCCCTGAGGCATTGAAGGCAGCAATTGTGGCAATCCATGACAGACATGGTCCTGCCACAGTTGGTGCACTGCTTAAAACCACTAATTAAGGACATAGTGGGAAAGAAAGCCCCCATGAGATCAAACTCCAATGTCCTGATTAGTAGGGCATGAGAGAAAAATCCCATGCACCGAGAGAGAAGAAAGATAAGTACCTCAAAAAAATGCGACACCAATGTAGCGACGGTTCCGGGACTTCGAGAAGGTGATGATAATCAACTGAGAAAAGAGAGAAAACAACAAAGTATTCACTGAAATGAATGTCAGCTTTTTCCAGGGTGGAGATGGTATGTCTGGTGGGCTCTGTGGAAAAATGAAGACTGAGGGAAAATGGCTTCCTTGGGCGGGAAGATAACAATGCATGCATGGTTGATCTCCCAAAGGCTTTCTTTGAAAGCTGGGAAGAGATTACCGCATGGACTCCGTCAGTGCTGACATCATCTATATGTGAGGACTGACTTTCTTCTTCTTCCCGAAAAACATATTTTTTTCTTTCACTGGTTAGACTGAAAAGCTTGAACAGAGCTAGTGCTGCTAACTGAAGGGCAAAAACTCTGGAAGCAATTGCTGAGCAATAAGGAATGGATTCATCTGAAGTGTGCAGCCAGAACACACAGGACGCCAGCTGACTCCCTCTGCACAAGCTTTGCACTTGCAGCAAGGTTCCAATGCCGAGTGTGTGCATCCTGTAGAAGATGCATGGTGTGAATGCTTAACTCGCCTCCTCTGAGTGTGTGTGCTTATGAGGCATCGACAGCATTATTTTATTTTGAGAATATATATATATATCACTTTAAATTACAGCATGTTTTTACAAACTGGCAAAAATGAGTCATGTTATGTTATGTTAGGTTATTTGATATACCGCATATCTATAAACGATGCGATTTACAATAATAAATACACATTAAATAAAATAAAATGAAAAATAAATAAAATAAAATAAAGGAACGCCAAAGTAAATAGGAAAGATAAGACAAAGAAACATCACAACAAAAAGAAATCATAGCATATATAAAATGGTAAGGTAATTTAAAAATCATATGCAGCTATATTCAACCATGACTAGAGCCTCCCCAGTCGCAGTCAGTTGTCAGTATCTGCCCTCAACGCAATCCAGAATAGATAAGTCTTTAAAGATGATCTAAAAATTTTCAAATCCGGAATAATATGTAGCTCAGTAGGAACACAATTCTAAAGGGAGGGAGCTACAGCAAAAAAAGTCATGGTCGTAATGTATACCATGCAAAAAATTACAAAGTCAAAAGTGTCAGCAGGAATGTCTGTGAGACAGTGAATGTGTGTGCAGTCTCTCCAGAAACTCACAAGAAGGTGTGCATAGTATATATGAAACAAAAAGAAGGTAATTTTATAGAGTTGTACAGTCACTAGTGCGCATTCAGTTTGTTAGGGTGCTTTAAAAAATGTGTGTGCTAAATGGATTCAATGCACATTAAATGACCTTGCAGACCTTAATTTGTGGGCAAGCATGTGTCAAATTAATTTAGTAAGGACTAACAATTACCAAAAAATCCCCCCTGAAAATCTTAAAAAAATTGTGGAAAAAAACAACCACATTTTTCTGGCCTGTGCACATCCCTATATAAGACACTGCCTACGCATGAAGGTCCAGCAGGTGCCTAGTTTGAGGCAATTTTATAAAGACATATAGATGCCTAAGGGGCTCTTTTACTAAAGTGCATTTAAGCAGTTAACTCACAGTTTTGCATGTGGTAACTGTGCGCAAGGGTCCATGGTAATTGTTACTATGTGGACATGATAGTTACCATGCACTAATTCCCAAGCTAACTGCAAATCGTGTGCTAGGATTAGGAATGGAAGGCTTAGGGGTGGAGAGGGCACACTACAGTAGCACAATGAAACATATTAGGCCCGATTCCATCCCGGATGTACAAGCCCAGCTGGATCCGGTCGCACAGAGGGAGTCACGATTCTGATCCCGCAGTACACATCTAGCCCCGTGGGATCAGAAACGTGAACAGGTTTGAACTTTACGAAGGAGCTGCGGCGCCATGGCATCCGGTTGCCATGGCACCTTGGCTCCATTGTAAAGCCGTGATCCCCCATCGCCGGCTCCTGCAATGCTTTCCCTGCAGCTGACCTCCGATCTGGCCTCCTAAGGCCAGGGTTGGGCTGCGGGGAATGACCTTGGGTCCCCCCTGCCTCTTCCGTGCCCGGGCCTGCCATCCCCTGGTGACTAGGGAACTTATTCCACCTTATTCCCAATTCAAGTTGCCAGCCCTGGACATACAAGGCTGACATTAGAATCGGCCCTGTACATCCGTGGCCGACGACCGTCCATTGTCCACCTTAATGCCACCCCTGATCTACCCCTTTCCAGCCCCCATCTAACTTCCCTGTACAACGCGCGGCGAAGGAGGACGGGGCTGGGAAAGGGCACAAATAGCGAGGATGAACATCCAATGGGACGTCCATCCCCGCTATTCGTGGCTCAGAATGACCCCTATTGTGCATTGTCAGTACTGTAATTTGCATGAGTGCACCTAACATCACCTTAATAGGTGGAGTTAGATGCATCCATAGTAATTGCATGTGTGTATTAGGGTATACATTCACAAGTTAACTGCCGGGAACACGCTGACCACACCCTCATGAGTTACCACAGCGGCATTGTACTTAATGCGGGTTAGTGAAAAAACCTAATACATTTCAGTCAAAAGGTCCCTATGTGTCTTCATAAGATACTAGGGGCAAAGCAGCAGAAATTGTCTAAATGTGCATATTGCTGAAGTGTGTGCGTACTTTATAAAATACTGTACTTAAATCACGACTCCACCTATGCTCCACACAAACTCCCACCGAGAAGATGCCTGCACACGTATCGTGTAAAAGTATGTTCCTTCCTGCCACCGCACATACATTTACATACGTAGTCCCTGTAGTAATTTTATAAAAGTCCTTTTACATACTTTTAAAGGCCCTTATATGCAAAAAATCTTTTACAAAATTACCCCCACTATGTCTGTGCAGAGCTAGAAGATAAAAGAAAGAAGTAAACAGAGGAGAGGACCAAAGGCCCTAGTAAATCTAACAATTACTGGCCATGGTCTTTTCACTTTTGGTCATGAAGGTGCATTTTAGAAAGGCCATGTAGATGAAATCTGGAACGTCCAAGTCAAAATGTCTAAAACTCTGTGGGAAGGGCAGCAGAGAGGATGGGTACATGTAGCCTTGAAAAATCAGCCATGGACCACCCTAAAAATATATATGCACCCACAAAAGAAAAGGGACAACAGAGATATGCAGAGTAATGGATCAGCTACATGCAAGTTTTTGCCTGATTTTAGAAACCAGATATGGATGGCTGCCATTCTGGGAACAGAGATGTTCCTGCGGCCCTATTTCAGAATAGGGCTCATCCCATCCCTGACGTCCAGACCCTCTGTAGTCCAGTCTGAGCCAGATATACAGAGAGGCTCACGATTCTGATTCCATGGGGCATGTCTAGCCCCGCGGGATCAGAATCGCGATCAGTCATGTACGTGCAGACCAGGACTGCGATTCAGTCCGACCTGCACGTACATGACAAGCCCGACTAACTCAGTCAGTCAGGGCTTTTAAATGGAGCCATGGTGTCATGGCATCTGGTTGCCATGGCTCCATTTAAAAGCCACGACGCCGACTGACAGATAAAAGTGTTTATTCCCCACAGCCCGACCCCAGATCTGGCCTCCTAAGGCCAGAGTCAGGCTGCGGGGAATGTCCTCTGGCCCCTCCTGCCTCATCCACAACCGGGCATTAAAGAAAAACACATCCCTGTACATCCAGGGCTGGTGACCACCCAGAATCTGCCCCCAGCTGCCCCTTCCCTGCCCTGTCTTCCCCGCACAACCGGCAGGGAGGTTAGACGCCGGCAGGGGAAGACACAAATAGCGGGGATGGACCTCCCATTGGGACGTCCATCCCCGCTATTCATGGCACAGAATAACCCCCGATGTGTCCAAATATCTTTCACCACATATGCTTTTTGGCCTGCCATCTTGAAAAAGGGTTGTGCAGATGCATGAGAGCTAGGGCATATTTTTATTTACTGCTATGTTTTTTTAAAGGAGTGAAAAATATTGGGTGACTAAGAGAACATTCCCCTCTTCTTTAAGTTCTTGGTTTGCCAAAGTGAGTACTTCAGAGTCTTGTTTCGTGCTATGGAGCTACATGGACATCTCTGACTGCAAATTGTGATGTGAAGTACCAATCTAAAATCAGACACACACATGTATCTTTTATGGCTCTCCCTGGACACTCTTCCATGCGACTTGGACGTGATCATGCCAGATGTGTAGATTTGGTACTTTATAACAAGACTCGGGGGCATTTTCAGACATGGAAATCATGAATAGAGCTTCTAAAATGACCCTCTTGGTGAGAAAATGTAGTTTTGCATCATTGGATTATTTTATTTCAGTTTTATGTTGTTTATATCATTAACTTTTCCCATGTCTATCATTGGTTTCATTTGTTTTCTTCTAGTGCGTGTAATACTTCTCATCCAATATGTGTCTATATTTTACAGCACGTGCACTTTTCATGATGCGCATACTTGGTCAGTTTTATGAACAGTGCAAATGCTGAAATGCAAGGTGCAAAATGAAATATTAGCAATATGTCTATACTATAGAATAGTAGCTCCAGCCATTTTGGGGCATGTTTACAAAACTGCGCTGTTTTTGCAATTAACATAGCATGTTAGTGCAGTGAATGCCACATTAGCTGCAAAAGCCCAAACTGCAGAGAACACGGTCAGAGAGCAGCCGGGATGCAGCTAATGCCACCTGTACTGTCTGGAAATCAAACCACTTCAGCATGCTGTTGACGTGTTCGATAACCACACAGTGTACTCACCATGCCCATGTGCGCAGCTAATGCGCATTCTGCAGACAATGCAGAAAATCACTGTACTCATCATTTGTCCCACATGAGCTGTAAGCATTTGCGAAGCATGCTGTGATATCTTCCACATTACCAGCTAACGCAGGTCAGTAAATCTGCCCCTAAGCGTTTCTTTTTCTGCTGCCTTCTAGCACTCCTTGTGGCTTTGGGCAAGTCACTTAACCCTCCATTGCCTCGGAAGAAAGGCCTGGCAATCTACTTCCGGTGACACTGCCAAGAAAACCCAGGAGCTTCTGGGTCGCCAGGAGTCAGGACTGACTCGAAGGCACGCATTGCATTTTTTCTATATCTTTATTGCTTCTCTCGTTTTTCATCAGTAACTCACCAGATCTATTAAGACATTTGCACTCTTGCCATTAATAAGGCATTTATTGCTGTTCTTAGAAAAACTATTGAGTACATCTAAAAGTTTTGATTTGAAAAAAGACCCTTTCCCATTTTTCACTTTGTTTTTCTCCATCTGAATCTGAAAGGGTCTAACCGAAAGCAGAACGGCTTGTTCCTTGCTGCATTTGAAGGCAGCACTCTTTGCATAGAGTACTTAGTCAGTCTGATAACACTCTTGTCAAATGCATAAGCAACCTGGAGTCCATTTTCATTCAGTCTATGAAGAGATCAGCCTTGAGTGAGCAGCACTTCAGACCAATTGAAAAGATAAAGAAAGGGCTGGTAGGAAGAGAAGCAGTACTTTTCTTTAGACATTAGATGACTTCCCATTTTTAAGTGAAAGAGCAGTCATGTCCATTTGTGTCTCAAGAGCTAACGATAGTGATGATGGGTCCTGTTCAACAAAGCCGAAGCAAAGGGAAGGAATTGAAAAGGCTTTTAAAGGCTCTCAAAAATTCAAAAGTACAATTTCTCATATGGGCCTAATTGAGAATGGACTTCATTGGTAATATCTAGTTGGACTCCCATTTAATAGGTGAATTAAACTACACTCTAGGGCTTAGGTGAAAGGTGATGATAATGGCTTTCGGAAGGATATAGTAGAGTATATTTTTATCTTTTCAAAAAGACTATTTTACAATGTAAACTGCTTCATTCTAGGGACATTTTGTCTATAAAAGATTCATTTAGTGGTGAGTCAGAGAGCAGAAAGTATTCAGTGACAAAAACATTCATAGCCATAGGTCTTAGAAAGACATGTCCATTTATCTAGACATCACATCTCTCTTTTACTATCTACATGGTTAGCTCTTCCGTTTCATTGTATCTGCATAAGTATGTTTGTGACTGGCAAAGCTATATTCATTTTGGAATGTTCCAGACTGCAAATCTAATTTTATTGGGGTCTTTTTTGTAACAATGGTAGTGGGTGAGGAAAGAGGAGAGAAAAGAATGATTTGGATGGGGCACTAATGGAATAAAGTCAATTTTATTGTTGTTCCACCAAAAAATATGGTTAAGAAGATTCATTTGATTAAGGAGGCAATTTGAGAGCTAGCTGGACAGATCTACAAAGTGGAAGTTTTAAAAAGAAAAAGTGCATCTGTGTTGGTCTTCTAAAAATCATTACTTATAAGTACAACCAGTGGCAGAAGGCAGAAGGACGATTTGAGGGCAACAACAGACCTCAAAGACTTAGAAAACAGCTGAAGACCATGCTGTTCATAGAACACTATGGACACATCACATAACCTCAGAGAATGTATAACAGCACATGATACCTCCTAACACTGTATGTATAGAAAATGTTTTATAGCCCCAATGTATATAGCGCACATTGTAAATAGCTCAATCTAATCTCGCACACAACACAACATACACTCAAGTCAAAGTTTCACCCTCACTGCATGAATAACACGCTCACTTTACCCGATTGTTTGCTGTGATACCACCTTGATTAATAAAATAAGGCGGTTTAGAAATACTGTTAAATAAAATAAATAAAATAAATAAATATATATATTTTTTAACAACTGCTCCAGAGCCAGCATAAATAACTATATGTATATCTTCTAGATTATAAATGTGCACTTTGAGCCCAATTCCATAACATGCGGTCTGGCCCGCGGCACATACATATGTTACAACAGCAAGTAGAAAGTGTTATGTTTGTCCTGACATACCTTGCAGCAACACATACATGGCAATAGGAGAACATTGTAGACAACATTTTGGTGGTGGTGAGAATCGAGGAGCAATGTGACAACTTCTGTCTACCCTTTTGATGTCTAGGACATCTGTACCTTGCCCACTCACAATCTTAAATGACAGAGGTGTAAGGCAGGAGTCTCCAAATCCAGCCCTGGAGGGCCACAAACCAGTCAGGTTGGCAGGCTATCTCTAATGCATATATATCTCATGCATATCATTAGGGATATCCCAAAAACCTGCAGGGTTGCAGGCCACCAGGACTGGAATTGAGTAGCTCTGCTCTAAACACACACACACACACATACACACACACACACGCACACAAACGCACTCTCTCTTTCTCTCACTTGCAGTCACACAAAATATACATCTGCAGTAAAGATGCCCTGCACCTCTTGAAAACAACTGGTATAATATAATGGCATGGAATCCCAGGACAACTAATCTGATCTGCATTTCTCACCCACACATGAATCGGTCCTATACTCACCTACATATAATCCCTACATCAACTTCTTGGAAGACAAAAATTGTTAGGGTGCCCTAGATTATCTTCTCTAGTTCACACAGTAATTGTCAGCATAGCCAGAATAATTACCATTGCACCTCTGAATATTTTGTAGAGGTGTTTATTAATGTGTCTTTACCATACAACCTTCCCTCACCTCTGTATCTGTTTTATACAACTGCATCTTGTGGTCTTCCAGACTGCAGACACACTGGTTCAAAACACCTTTGTCACAGTCATTCATCAATATGGGACACATTGCAGAGTAGAGCAGAAAGGTTTCTAAGTTCTGGCCTTATTCCATGTTTGCACAGGTATAACATGGATGTCTGCGGGAAACCTGCAGATCGTACACAGGCCTTTCCTAAAAATGCATTGTATGCCTCCACGGCTGACCATGCCCCCGTTCTGCCCCCTCTTGCACATGTTGCACAGTCTTGAAGGACTACAAAAGGGGACTGTTACTTCTGGAGAGAGATCTGTAATTGTGCATATATACTTCTGGGACATTTCTGAAAGGAATTCTTTGAATTAAAGCTAATTAATCTGTGAACCCACTATTTTTTGTTAAATCAGTCAGGGCCTAGTAGCAGAAGTTTAAATTTCAATTTAAAACACAGAAGAGAACTTTCTGGTTACATTTCATACCCAGCAGAGAGCTTGTAATTTTAATTTAAAAGTCATTAAGGGCCTAGTATCAGCAAAGTACTTTTACTTTAAATTGAAAACACTGAAGAGAGCTTTCTGGTTAAATTAGGAACCCAGCAGAGAGCTGTAGTTTAAATTTAATAGTCACTCAGGACCTAGCATCAGCAAAGTACTTTTAGTTTAAATTTAAAACACAGAAGAGAGCTTTCTGGTTAAATTTAGAACCAAGCAGAGAGCTTGTAGTTTAAATTTCATAATAAGTTAGAGCCTAGCAGCGGCAAAGAGCTATAATTTAAATCAAATAAGAATATAGCTTACCTCAGCAGCACAGGACAGGGTACTGTGTAGCAGCCCTCTTTTAATAAGTGTTATCCTCCAGTAACAAATTCCAGAGTTTGATTACACATTGAGTGAAGAAATATTTTCTTGTATTAGTTTTAAATAGTTTACCCTGTAGCTTCATTGTATGTCCCCTAGTCTTTCTATATTATGATAACTTAAACAATCGATCTACGTTTACCCGTTCCACTCCGTTCATTAATTTATAGACTTCTATCATATCTCCCCTCAGCCATCTCTTTTCCAGGTTAAAGAGCCCTAACCTTTTTAGCCTTTCTTCATAGGAGTATCCTTCCATCCCCTTTACCATTTTGGTGGCTCTTCTCTGAACCTTTTCTAATAACGCTATATCCTTTTTAAGATACGGCGACCAGAACTGCACACAATATTCAAGGTGCGGTCTCACCATGGAACGATATAGAGGCATTATAATATCTTTTGTTTTATTTTCCATTCCTTTCTTTATGATACCTAGCATTCTATTTGCTCTCTTGGCTGCCACTGCACACTGGGCCAAGGGTTTTAACATGCTATCCACAATGACGCCTAAATCTTTATCCTGGGTGGTGGTTCCTAATGTGGAACCTTGCATCGTGTAACCATAGTTTGGGTTGTTCTTCCCTAGGTGCATAACTTTGCACTTGTCCACATTAAATTTCATCTGCCATTTTGATGCCCAGTCTTCCAATTTATCAAGATCCTCTTGCAATTTTCCACAATCCTCTTGAATTTTAACAACTGTAAATAGTTTTGTGTCATCTGCAAATTTGATAACCTCACTCGTTATTCCACTTTCCAGGTCATTTATGAATATGTCAAAAAGCAGCGGACCCAGCACAGATCCCTTGGGTACACCACAATTCATCTTTCTCCATTGGAAAAATTGGCATTTGGCCCTACCTTCTGCTTTCTATCTTTTAACCATTTCTTGATCCACAGTAGTACACTGCCTCCTATCCCATGACTCTTTAGTTTTGCCAAAAGTCTCTGATGAGGGACCTTGTCAAAGGCTTTCTGAAAGTCCAGATACACTCTATCAACCAACTCACCTTTGTCCACCTGTTTATTCACACTTTCAGAAAAACATAATAGATTAGTAAGACAAGATCTTCTTTGTCTAAAACCATGATGGCTGTCTCGCATTAGGCCATGACTATCTACATGCTGAGTAATTTTATTCTTTATGATGGTTTCTACCATTTTTCCCGGTACTGACGTGAGGCTCACCGGTCTGTAGTTTCCCGGATCACCCCTGGAACCCTTTTTAAAAATTGGTGTTACATTGGCGATCCTCCAATCTTCAGGTATTACAGATGATTTTAATGAAAATTCACAGATTACTAATAGCAGGTCTGCAATCTCATATTTCAGTTCTTTCAACATCCTTGGATGTATACCATCCGGCCCAGGTGATTTGCTACTCTTCAGTTTATCTAATAGTTGTAATACATCTTCCCGATGTATCGATACTTCCTTCAATTCTTCCGCACCTTTAAATATCACTTCAGTCATGGGTAACATCCCTACATCTTCCTCAGTAAAGATCGAAGCAAAGAATTCATTCAGTCTCTCCACTATCGCCTTGTCGCCTCTTAGTGCCCCTTTAACTCCTCTATCATCTAATGGACCAACTGACTCTCTCACAGGTTTTTTGCTACGAATGTACTTGAAAAAAATCTTTATTTCGCATTTTTGCTTCCGCAGCAAGCTTCTTCTCAAATTCTCCCTTTGCCTGTTTTATCAATGCCTTGCATTTGACTTTCCAGTGCTTGTGCTGTTTCCAGGTTTTGTCGTTTGGCTCTTTTTTCCATTTCCTGAAAGCTGCTTTTTTGGCAACAACAGCCTCTCTGACCTCACCTTTAAACCATGCTGGCAGTTTTTTGGACTTTCTTCCACTTTTCTTAAAGCGTGGAATACAGCTGGTCTGGGCTTCCAAGATAGTATTTTTCAACAACACCCAAGCTTGATGTAAGTCTTTAACCTTTGTAACTGCTCCTTTTACTCTTTTCTTAAGTATTTTCCTCATTTTATCATAGTCTCCCTTTCGAAAGTTAAAAGGTAGTACTGTGGATTTCCTTATTATCTCTCCTCCACTAATTAAATCAAAGGTGATCATGCTATGACCACTATTGCCAAGTGGCCCCAACACCCTTATCTCTTGCACTAGATCTGGTGTTCCACTAAGGACTAGGTCTAATATGGCTTCCCCTCTGGTCGGTTCATGAACCAGCTGCTCCAAGAAGCAGTCATTTATGTCATCTAGGAACTTTATCTCCCTAGCATGTCCTGCCGTGACACTGACCCAGTCGATACCTGGGTAATTGAAATCACCCATTATTATTACTGCGCTATAACGTTTGTTAGCTTCCTTGATTTCTTTGAGCATTTCATCATCCATTTGTTCATTCTGGCCAGGCGGTCGATAGTACACCCCCACTGCCATCACCTTCCCCTTTTTACATGGAATTTCAATCCATAGAGATTCTACAGCAAATTTTGTTTCCTCCAAAACTTTAATCCTTTCTGACTCAATGCCCTCTCTAACATAGAGCGCAACCCCTCCACCAATTAGATCAGCTCTATCATTACGATATAGTTTGTATCCAGGTATCACAGTGTTCCACTGGTTGTCCTCCTTCCACCATGTCTCTGATATTCCAATCATATCTAACCTCTCATTTAGTGCTATATATTCTAACTCTCCCATCTTATTTTTTAGACTTCTAGTATTTGCATACAAGCATTTTAGAGACTGTATTTTATTTATATTAGTTTGGCTGTTGGTAGACATCGGTAATTTGGGATCTTTAAGATCTGTCTGCTCCATACTCGAGGGCATTTGAACTACTTTACTCTTTTTTGGAACCTCTCTGCTTTTGGTAGTATCCTTCAAGGATACATTCTTCTGAACCATCCGCTCTTCGGCGACTGTCGGCTTTCCCCTATTATCTAGTTTAAAAGCTGCTCTATCTCCTTTTTAAAGGTTAATGCCAGCAGCCTGGTTCCATCCCGGTCAATGTGTAGCCCATCCCTTCGGAAGAGCCTCTCCTTTCCCCAGAATGTTCCCCAGTTCCTAACAAATCCAAAACCCTCATCTCTGCACCATTGTCTCATCCACGCATTGAGACTCCGGAGCTCTGCCTGCCTTTTGGGTCCTGCACGTGGAACGGGAAGCATTTTGGAGAATGCTACCCTGGAAGTTCTGGATTCAACTTCCTACCTAAAAGTCTAAATTTAGCCTCCAGAACCTCCCTACCACATTTTCCTATGTCATTGGTACCGACATGTACCAAGACAGCAGAGTCCTCCCCAGCACTATCTAAGACCTTATCTAGGTGGCGCGTGAGGTCCGCTACCTTCACACCAGGCAGACATGTTACCAGGTGATCCTCAAGTCCACCATCCACCCAGCTATCTACATGCCTAATGATCGAATCACCAACTATAACGGCTGTCCTAACCCTTCCCTCATGGGCACATGGCCCTGGAGAAACTTCCTCTGTGCGAGAGGGTTTTACATCATCTGGAGGACAGGTCCTAGTTACAGGATCACTTCCTGCTACACCAGGGTGATGCCCTCCTGTCACGTCACCTCCTCCATGGCAACAGGGATGCTGCCAGACTGGAGATGGGACTTCGGGACTATATCCCTGTAGGTTTCGTCTATGTACCTCTCTGTCTTTCTTATGTTTTCCAAGTCTGCTACTCTAGCCTCTAGAGAATGGACTTGTTCCCTGAGAGCAAAGAGCTCCTTGCACCTAGTGCACATGTAAGACCTCTCACCAACTGGGAAAAAATCACACATGTGACACTCAATACAAAAGACTGGTAAGCCCCCATCTCGCTTCTGGACTGCTGTCTGCATCTTAGTTTTAAGTTTTTGTTTAGATCTTTAAGTTATTTACTTCCTAAGGGTTGCTATGGATATTTATACTAATAAAACTGTACCTAATACGTTTAATATACCTTGTTCACCTGAAGTTTAATTAATCTAGGTCCTTAGTGTATGACTGATTTGCTCTCTTGGCTGCCACTGCACACTGGGTGGAGGGTTTCAACATGTTATCCACGATGACGCCTAAATCTTTTTCCTGGTTGGTGGTTCCTAATGTGGAACCTTGCATCGTGTAACCATAGTTTGGGTTTTTCTTCCTTAGGTGCATAATTTTACACTTGTCCACATTAAATTTCATCTGCCATTTGGATACCCAGTCTTCCAATTTATCAAGATCCTCTTTCAAGTTTCCACAATCCTCATGGGTTTTAAAAACTTTGAATAATTTTGTGTCATCTGCAAATTTGATAACCGCACTCATTATTCCCATTTCCAGGTCATTTCCGGATATGTTAAAAAGCAGTGGACCCAGCACACATCCCTGGGGTACTCCACTATTCACCATTCTCCATTGGGAAAATTGGCCATTTAGCCCTACCCTCTGCTTTCTATCTTTTAACCAGTTCCTGATCCACAATAGTACACTACTCCTATCCCATGACATTTTAATTTCACCAAACGTCTCTCATGAGGGCTCTCTGAAAATCCAGATACACTATATCAACTGACTCACCTTTGTCTACCTGTTTATTCACACCTTCAAAAAAACATAACAGATTAGTAAGACAAGACCTTCCTTGGCTAAAACCAAGTTAACTGTCTCCCATTAAGCTATCAACTCAATATAGGACTTCTTTAGAGTGAATTACTAGATAATCTAATTGTAATACATTTCACCCATATAATTCTAAACCATCCAATAAATTGTTCTCATTCGTTAAATTATGGCTTATAATGGTCTCAGATAAACGGCAAGTTTTTTTCGTATGCTTTTATAAGCTACTTGCTGTCACACTTCTTATTGGGTCAATGACTTACACCCAAATTAGTGCACGTTTAGCATCAATGACCTCAGCCACTTTTTTTCTCTTTTCATTGCATAATATTGCTTAATAGCCTTTTTTTTGTTATTTTCTTTAACGGGTTGACTCTTATCATACCCTAATATTTTTAAAAAACTGTGTTTGCTATTCTACTTAACTTATGTAGAATCGCATCGGCCTGTGTCCCATTCTTTTCTTTGCAACCACAAATGATGTTTGCTAAACCCCCGACGCCTCACTCTCATGCGCGCTGTGGCGTTTCTCCAGTAGGGTTTATCAAGGGGGACAATATCATTGCTTCTGCGGGACGTAATCTTCTTAATGTATCATTTTAATTTTCTATAAAGATACAAAGCAACATTATCTGGTTAACTTTTATCAAATCAATCTCATATAATTCACAACCTTCTTATACCGGTAACATATGTTTACTGACCCGTTCGCTTCTCCGGTCTGCTCTCTCTTTCAACTAAACCGATCTCAGATTTTTCAATGAAGACGCTAACGCATGCGTGTTCAACGTTGTTTAAATAGCTGTTGTAGTATTGTTTGATTGGGGCTTTCTCAAACACAGACTATCCAATCAATGCTGATGTTTAAACCTTCAGGTTGCACTGTATGAAGTTGGTGAATCCACCATTGTTCTTGATATGATAATCTCTGTTCGACTGATTTTCCTTGAGACCCATACAGTATTGACTCTATACTCCAACATTTTAAAGTTTCGAACTTGTGGCCCATAGTCAAACAATGTTGCACTATTGGGGCTTCAAGCCGCTTACAACGCAATCTACTTTGATGTTCTAGCATGCGTGTCTTCAATGTACGAGTTGTTTTAACCAATGTATAGTAATGAGCAGGGACAGCGAATTGCATACACCACAGATTTCGATTGGCAATTAGTTTTCTGTTTCAGATAATATACTTTATTCCTATGGGTAAATTGCGAAATTTCTAATGTAATACTACAAATGGTGCAGTGGCCACATTTTTGATGCCTACCCTCCGTTTTTTCTGAGTTCCAATTTAATGGTCTCAGTACTGCTGGTGATAGATATTCCTTTAGACTTCGATTCCGCTTCCATACGCATCTGATTGACATTTCTTTTAGTGCTGGAATTGTGTCTAATACTCGTCTATGTTTTTTTATTATCTTTTGAAGTTTAGTACTGAGTGGTGAAAATGTCGTAACAAGATTAATATTCTGAGTATCCATTTGTGCAGCATTCTTTTCTTTATAAGTAAGTAGTAACTCTCTATTGTTATAGAGAGCTCTATTGTAGGCTTTATGCACTATCTTCTGTGGATAACCTCTACTTTGAAAACTCTTCTTCAAATATTTTGCTGAATGTTTAAACTCCGTTGTTGTAGAGCAGTTTCTCCGGTATCGAAGAAACTGTGATACTGGTAAACTGTTCTTTAAACCTGTTGGATGAGCACTATCATAGTGCAAAAGTGAATTTTTTTGTGTAGATTTTCTGAAAACTGTAGTTTGCCATCCTGTTGAAGCTCGAATAATTTTAACATCTAAATATGTGATCTGTTGTTCATGGCTTTCAAAGGTAAACTTCAAGTTGTTATCACATGCATTTAGCCAGCTTACGAAATCCAACAGTTCTATTGTTGATCCTTGCCACAGCATAAAGACATCGTCAATGTATCGATGCCAAGATTTTATATTAATTGTAAAAGGAGATTGTGGTAGGAATTGTTTCTCAAAACTGCCTACATAAAAATTGGCTATTGAGGGGGCACAAGTGGCCCCCATAGCTACTCCTGTTTTTTGCAGATAAATTTGTTGTTCAAAGATAAAAAAATTATTGAAGAGAGTGATTGAAGCTAATTGCTGTAGAAATTCCCTATGTTCCATGGAAAGATCTCCTCGTTCTTCTAGTACCTGTTGTATTATTCTATAAGCGGCTTCTTGGGGTATACTAGTATAAAGTGATTGAATATCCAGCGTTACTAAAAGAATATTCCCCTGGGATGCCCAAGATGTTAACTGTTGTAATACATTTAAGAATTGTGTCGTGTCTCTTAGGAAAGATGGAATAGTTTTTAACATTGGTCTAAGATAAGAATCAAGATACACTGATAGTGGTTCTAACAAAGAACCTCTAGTTGACACTATTGGTCTACCAGGGGGTCGTTGTAGATTTTTATGTACCTTAGGTACGGTATAGAACTTAGCTATCTGAGGCGAGACCGTAATTAGAAATTTAGATTCTTTTTTAGAAAGAATTCCCTTTTTCAGGGCTGGCTTCACTAGATCATTGATTTGCTTTTGTAATGACGATGTAGGATCTTTTTGTAATAATTCATAAGTATTCCGGTTTTGTAATTGAGATAAAGCTTCTTCTATATAATAATCCCGATCTAATATTATAAGGGCTCCTCCCTTATCGGCGCGTTTGAACACTATATCTGATCGTGATTGTAATTGATGGAGAGTATTCATCTGCTCTTTTGAAATGCTACTTTTAGTTTTAGGGCTAGCTTTTGCAACTCTACCAACTTCTTCTAGTACTAGCTCTTTAAATACTTGAATGCCTGCAGGCAAAGGAGTCGGTGGTGTCCATCTGAACTTCAAAGGTAATGGTACCCGATTTTGACTTAATTGGGTGGGCTGAGCTTCTGTTTGTAGTTGTTCTCCCTCTTGCGCAGCTGTAAATTGAGATGAAGAAAAATAAGTCTTCAGATGTAATTTTCTGATTAGATCCATAAACTCTATTTGAAATTGGAACAAATCAAACTTCATCTTCGGGACGAAAGAAAGACCTTTATTCAGTATCTCGATCTCTTCATCAGAAAAAGATCTCTGAGAAATGTTTATCACCAAAGATTTGTTCATTTCTTCTTTCCCCGATCCTGTCGTCGGTTGTTCTGTTCGTCCACTTTTTTCTTCCGTGTTGTTCGACCCTCGGTTTCCTCTAAAAAAGTATGTTTAGATCCTCGGCTGGAATCTGAACTTGTTTCCTCATCTGTGGTATCATTAAACATGACTCGTTTTTTCTCCACCGATTTTTTCTGTAACTTCCTTTGAGTGTTCTGCCACGGATAGACATATCCCGTTGAATAGTCAGCTGCGTCTCGCTGTAGTTTTTTTGTTTTTTTTTACCATTACTTCAGCTCTTAGTGTGTCCACTTGTTTTTTCATTGACAATTGATGATTCTGAAATTGTTCTTCCGGTTCCGTCTCTTTTAATTTTATTAAAGATATTTCAATATCTTTAGAAAGTTGTTCCATTTGTATTTTGGCTGTGCTTATTATTAGCACCATCAAATCTAAGGAGCATTTGTTTAAGATCTTATGCCATTGTTCCATGAATCCTACATCCATAGATGGTATTCTTGGTTCTTTGTAAATTCGTAAACCTCGGGGAATATGACCCCTATTAATGTATTCTAATAGTGAAGCACGATGTAACTCTGTTCGCAATAATTTCTTTTGTGTCTTAATCAGACTCTCCCATTGGGATTCAATATCTCCCACTGTCTCTAGTGAGGTGAGGTCAGAAAATGGTGTTTTCTCTTTAAGAAGCGCTGTGATGAATTCTTGTGGGAAACTCAAGGTTTCTGTCCATTTTTGAAGACCTTCCATTATGATGTATCTAACAACTCAATATAGGACTTCTTTAGAGTGAATTACTAGATAATCTAATTGTAATACATTTCACCCATATAATTCTAAACCATCCAATAAATTGTTCTCATTCGTTAAATTATGGCTTATAATGGTCTCAGATAAACGGCAAGTTTTTTTCGTATGCTTTTATAAGCTACTTGCTGTCACACTTCTTATTGGGTCAATGACTTACACCCAAATTAGTGCACGTTTAGCATCAATGACCTCAGCCACTTTTTTTCTCTTTTCATTGCATAATATTGCTTAATAGCCTTTTTTTTGTTATTTTCTTTAACGGGTTGACTCTTATCATACCCTAATATTTTTAAAAAACTGCGTTTGCTATTCTACTTAACTTATGTAGAATCGCATCGGCCTGTGTCCCATTCTTTTCTTTGCAACCACAAATGATGTTTGCTAAACCCCCGACGCCTCACTCTCATGCGCGCTGTGGCGTTTCTCCAGTAGGGTTTATCAAGGGGGACAATATCATTGCTTCTGCGGGACGTAATCTTCTTAATGTATCATTTTAATTTTCTATAAAGATACAAAGCAACATTATCTGGTTAACTTTTATCAAATCAATCTCATATAATTCACAACCTTCTTATACCGGTAACATATGTTTACTGACCCGTTCGCTTCTCCGGTCTGCTCTCTCTTTCAACTAAACCGATCTCAGATTTTTCAATGAAGACGCTAACGCATGCGTGTTCAACGTTGTTTAAATAGCTGTTGTAGTATTGTTTGATTGGGGCTTTCTCAAACACAGACTATCCAATCAATGCTGATGTTTAAACCTTCAGGTTGCACTGTATGAAGTTGGTGAATCCACCATTGTTCTTGATATGATAATCTCTGTTCGACTGATTTTCCTTGAGACCCATACAGTATTGACTCTATACTCCAACATTTTAAAGTTTCGAACTTGTGGCCCATAGTCAAACAATGTTGCACTATTGGGGCTTCAAGCCGCTTACAACGCAATCTACTTTGATGTTCTAGCATGCGTGTCTTCAATGTACGAGTTGTTTTACCAATGTATAGTAATGAGCAGGGACAGCGAATTGCATACACCACAGATTTCGATTGGCAATTAGTTTTCTGTTTCAGATAATATACTTTATTCCTATGGGTAAATTGCGAAATTTCTAATGTAATACTACAAATGGTGCAGTGGCCACATTTTTGATGCCTACCCTCCGTTTTTTCTGAGTTCCAATTTAATGGTCTCAGTACTGCTGGTGATAGATATTCCTTTAGACTTCGATTCCGCTTCCATACGCATCTGATTGACATTTCTTTTAGTGCTGGAATTGTGTCTAATACTCGTCTATGTTTTTTTATTATCTTTTGAAGTTTAGTACTGAGTGGTGAAAATGTCGTAACAAGATTAATATTCTGAGTATCCATTTGTGCAGCATTCTTTTCTTTACAGAAAATTACATCTGAAGACTTATTTTTCTTCATCTCAATTTACAGCTGCGCAAGAGGGAGAACAACTACAAACAGAAGCTCAGCCCACCCAATTAAGTCAAAATCGGGTACCATTACCTTTGAAGTTCAGATGGACACCACCGACTCCTTTGCCTGCAGGCATTCAAGTATTTAAAGAGCTAGTACTAGAAGAAGTTGGTAGAGTTGCAAAAGCTAGCCCTAAAACTAAAAGTAGCATTTCAAAAGAGCAGATGAATACTCTCCATCAATTACAATCACGATCAGATATAGTGTTCAAACGCGCCGATAAGGGAGGAGCCCTTATAATATTAGATCGGGATTATTATATAGAAGAAGCTTTATCTCAATTACAAAACCGGAATACTTATGAATTATTACAAAAAGATCCTACATCGTCATTACAAAAGCAAATCAATGATCTAGTGAAGCCAGCCCTGAAAAAGGGAATTCTTTCTAAAAAAGAATCTAAATTTCTAATTACGGTCTCGCCTCAGATAGCTAAGTTCTATACCGTACCTAAGGTACATAAAAATCTACAACGACCCCCTGGTAGACCAATAGTGTCAACTAGAGGTTCTTTGTTAGAACCACTATCAGTGTATCTTGATTCTTATCTTAGACCAATGTTAAAAACTATTCCATCTTTCCTAAGAGACACGACACAATTCTTAAATGTATTACAACAGTTAACATCTTGGGCATCCCAGGGGAATATTCTTTTAGTAACGCTGGATATTCAATCACTTTATACTAGTATACCCCAAGAAGCCGCTTATAGAATAATACAACAGGTACTAGAAGAACGAGGAGATCTTTCCATGGAACATAGGGAATTTCTACAGCAATTAGCTTCAATCACTCTCTTCAATAATTTTTTTATCTTTGAACAACAAATTTATCTGCAAAAAACAGGAGTAGCTATGGGGGCCACTTGTGCCCCCTCAATAGCCAATTTTTATGTAGGCAGTTTTGAGAAACAATTCCTACCACAATCTCCTTTTACAATTAATATAAAATCTTGGCATCGATACATTGACGATGTCTTTATGCTGTGGCAAGGATCAACAATAGAACTGTTGGATTTCGTAAGCTGGCTAAATGCATGTGATAACAACTTGAAGTTTACCTTTGAAAGCCATGAACAACAGATCACATATTTAGATGTTAAAATTATTCGAGCTTCAACAGGATGGCAAACTACAGTTTTCAGAAAATCTACACAAAAAAATTCACTTTTGCACTATGATAGTGCTCATCCAACAGGTTTAAAGAACAGTTTACCAGTATCACAGTTTCTTCGATACCGGAGAAAAACTGCTCTACAACAACGGAGTTTAAACATTCAGCAAAATATTTGAAGAAGAGTTTTCAAAGTAGAGGTTATCCACAGAAGATAGTGCATAAAGCCTACAATAGAGCTCTCTATAACAATAGAGAGTTACTACTTACTTATAAAGAAAAGAATGCTGCACAAATGGATACTCAGAATATTAATCTTGTTACGACATTTTCACCACTCAGTACTAAACTTCAAAAGATAATAAAAAAACATAGACGAGTATTAGACACAATTCCAGCACTAAAAGAAATGTCAATCAGATGCGTATGGAAGCGGAATCGAAGTCTAAAGGAATATCTATCACCAGCAGTACTGAGACCATTAAATTGGAACTCAGAAAAAACGGAGGGTAGGCATCAAAAATGTGGCCACTGCACCATTTGTAGTATTACATTAGAAATTTCGCAATTTACCCATAGGAATAAAGTATATATCTGAAACAGAAAACTAATTGCCAATCGAAATCTGTGGTGTATGCAATTCGCTGTCCCTGCTCATTACTATACATTGGTAAAACAACTCGTACATTGAAGACACGCATGCTAGAACATCAAAGTAGATTGCGTTGTAAGCGGCTTGAAGCCCCAATAGTGCAACATTGTTTGACTATGGGCCACAAGTTCGAAACTTTAAAATGTTGGAGTATAGAGTCAATACTGTATGGGTCTCAAGGAAAATCAGTCGAACAGAGATTATCATATCAAGAACAATGGTGGATTCACCAACTTCATACAGTGCAACCTGAAGGTTTAAACATCAGCATTGATTGGATAGTCTGTGTTTGAGAAAGCCCCAATCAAACAATACTACAACAGCTATTTAAACAACGTTGAACACGCATGCGTTAGCGTCTTCATTGAAAAATCTGAGATCGGTTTAGTTGAAAGAGAGAGCAGACCGGAGAAGCGAACGGGTCAGTAAACATATGTTACCGGTATAAGAAGGTTGTGAATTATATGAGATTGATTTGATAAAAGTTAACCAGATAATGTTGCTTTGTATCTTTATAGAAAATTAAAATGATACATTAAGAAGATTACGTCCCGCAGAAGCAATGATATTGTCCCCCTTGATAAACCCTACTGGAGAAACGCCACAGCGCGCATGAGAGTGAGGCGTCGGGGGTTTAGCAAACATCATTTGTGGTTGCAAAGAAAAGAATGGGACACAGGCCGATGCGATTCTACATAAGTTAAGTAGAATAGCAAACACAGTTTTTTAAAAATATTAGGGTATGATAAGAGTCAACCCGTTAAAGAAAATAACAAAAAAAAGGCTATTAAGCAATATTATGCAATGAAAAGAGAAAAAAAGTGGCTGAGGTCATTGATGCTAAACGTGCACTAATTTGGGTGTAAGTCATTGACCCAATAAGAAGTGTGACAGCAAGTAGCTTATAAAAGCATACGAAAAAAACTTGCCGTTTATCTGAGACCATTATAAGCCATAATTTAACGAATGAGAACAATTTATTGGATGGTTTAGAATTATATGGGTGAAATGTATTACAATTAGATTATCCCATTAAGCTATGACTATCTACATATTTAGTAATTTTGCTCTTTATGATGGTTTCCACCATTTTTCCCAGTACTTATGTCAGGTTCACCGATCTGTAGTTTCCCAGAGTACCCTTGGAACCCTTTTTGAAAATTGGCGTTACAGTGGCCATCCTCCAATCTTCAGGTATTACCGTTGATTTTAATGATATTTCACAGATTACTAATAGTAGGTCTGCAATCTCTTATTTTAGTTCTTACAACACCCTTGGATGTACACTATCTGGTCCAAGTGATTGACTACTCTTCAGTTTATCAAATAGCTAAAATACCTCTTCCTGGTGTATTGATATTTCTTTCAATTCTTCCGCAGCATCTCCTTTAAATACTATTTCAGTCATGGATAACATTCCTACATCTTCCTCAATAAAGACCGAAGCAAATAATTCATTCAGTCTCTCCGCTATGACCGTGTTCGCTCTTAGTGCCCCTCTTACCCCTCTATCATCTAATGGTCCAAATGATTCTCTCACAGGTTTTGTGCTATGAATATACTTGAAAAAAATCATTCTTATGCGTTTTTGCTTCCACAGCAAGCGTCTTCTCAAATTCTCTTTGCCTGTTTTATCAATGCCTTGCATCTAACTTGCCAGTGCTTGTGTTGTTTCTAGGTTTCGTCATTTGGCTCCTTTCTCCATTTCCTAAAAGATGCTTTTTTAGCAATAACAGACTCTCTGACCTCACCTTTAAACCATGCTGGCAGTTTTTTGGATTTCCTTCCACTTTTCTTAAAGTGTGGAATACAGCTGGTCTGGGCTTCCAAGATGGTATTTTTAAACAATAACCAAGCTTGACCTTTGCAACTGTTACTTTTAGTTTTTTTCTTAAATATTTTCCTCATTTTATCATAGTCTCCCTTTTGAAAGTTAAAAGGAAGTACTGTAGATTTCCTTACCGTCCTTCCTTCAATTATAAATCAAACATGATCATGCTATGATCACTATTGCCAAGTGTCCCCAACACCCTTATCTCTTGCACCAGATCTTGTATTCCACTAAGGACTAGGTCCAAAATGGCTTCCCCTCTGGTCGGTTCATGAACCAGCTGCTCCAAGAAGCAGTCATCTATTTATTTCATCTAGAAACTTTATCTCCCAAGCATGCCCTGCCATGACACTGACCCAGTCGATACTGGGGTCATTGAAATCACCCATTATTATTACTGTGTTGTAAATATTGTTAACTTCCCTGATTTCTTTGAGCATTTCATCATCCATTTGTTCATTCTGGCCAGGCGGTCGATAGTACACCCCCACTGCCATTGCCTTCCCTTTTTGACATGAAATTTCAATCCATAGAGATTCTACAGTGAATTTTGTTTCCTGCAAAACTTTAATTCTTTGTAACTCAATGCCCTCTCTAACATAGAGTAGAACCCCTCCACCAATTTGATCTTCTCTATTATTACTATATAGTTTGTACCCAGGTATCACAGTGTCCCACTGGTTGTCCTCCTTCCACCATGTCTCTGAGATACCAATCATATCTAACTTCTCATTTATTGCTATATATTCTAACTCTCCCATCTTATTTTTTAGACTTCTACCTTTTGCATACAAGCATTTTAGAGGCTGTATTTTATTCATATTAATCTGGCTATTGGGAGGCGAGGGTAATTTGGAATCTTTAAGCTCTGTCTGCTCTGTACTCAAGGGCATTTGGGCTACTTTTGTCTTTATTGGAACCTCTCTACTGATATTTATTTATTTTATTTTATTTATTTTTATTTTTTATATACCGCGCTATTGAAATCAGCTCGGTTTACATTAAAACTGAACAGGCAACAATGCATAAATATCACAATGTGCTTACATATGCCCTAACTTCATGTTTTTGGTAGTATCCTTCAAGGATACATGGTTCCGAACCATGCACTCTGAGGTGACTGTCAGCTTTCCCTTATCATCTAGTTTAAAAACGGCTCTATCTCCTTTTTAAAGGTTAATGCCAGCAGCCTGGTTCCATTCCGGTTAAGGTGGAGCCCATCTCTTCAGAAGAGCCCCTCCTTTCACCAGAATGTTCCCCATTTCCTAACAAATCCAAAACCCTTATCCTTGCACCATTGTCTCATCCATGCATTGAGACTACGGAGCTCTACCTGCCTTTTGGGTCCTGTGCACGGAACAGGAAACATTTCTGAGAATGCTATCCTGGACGTTCTCATTTCAGTTATCTATCTAAAAACCTAAACTTGGCTTCCAGACACTCCCTACAACACTTTCCTATGTCACTGGTACCAACATGTAACAAGACAGCAGGCTCCTGCCCAGCACTATCTAAGACCTTGTCTAGGTGGTGTGTGAGGTCCCCTATCTTTGCACCAGGCAAGCATGTTACCAGGTGATCCTCGCATCCACCAGCCACTCAGCTATCTGCATGCCTAATGATTGAATCACCAACTATAATGGCTGTCCTCACCCTTCCCTCATATTGAAAATGCTTTTCCCATAGAAATGCACTGGGGCATTTTTTGGTGAGTAGCTTAATTTTTCTTCAATCTCGAACCACATGCAGAAAATTCCCCCCAGCTCACCACCTCCCATCTCTCTGACTAGAACTAGCTTCCAGTGTTCTATCCCCACAGCTTTCACAATGGATAGATCCTACCCACAATCTCTGCTGCTAGTTACAATGTTGCCCAGTTCCTAACAAATCTAAAGCTCTCTTCCCTGCTTCATCTACACACTGAACCTACAGAGCTCTGCCTGCCCCTTGATCCTGTATATGGAACAGGGAGCACGTCAGAGAATGCTATCCTGGAGGTCCTGGATATTAACTTTCTAGCTAAAAGCCTAAATTTGGCTTTGAGAACTTGCCTCCTCCTATGTCATTGATTCCCACGTGTATCAAGATAGCTGTCTAGAATCTTATCTAGATGACGGGAGAAGTCTACCACTATTGCACTAGGCAGGTGATCCTCACACCCACCGGTCACCCAGCTATCTATATGCCTAATGATTAAATTACCAAGTTAAATGACCATGCTAAGACTCTATACCTCTCCCCTGGACATGATACATTTCCTTATAATGCATTCTGTGAATAAATATTATATTTTCAGCAAGATGTGTGTATTTGCAAGTTTGTAAGGTGTGTGTCTTTGTGTAGAGCCACTCTGTTAATACAGTATTAATGGGATCTTTTCAGTACATAGTGAGTGACTGCATGTAAGGTTTGGGTTTTAGCTGAGAGCCAGACTGAATACTGTAATGCTGATTTATGTATTTAATATCCCATTGTGAACCACTTTGATTGAAGGAAAAGGTGGTATATAAAACTGGATAAATAAATAAAATAAATATGTACGTTGTAGAATGTGTGATGTGTGAGTGCAAGTCTGGGTTGGGTTGGTGTCATGGACTGATGCTGCAAATAGAGCAGGGAGAGTGGTGCCAGTGGCCAGAGCTGAAAGAGGACAGGAAGATCGAGGATAGTTAAAAGGTAATCTCCCACTGCTCTGCAGATAATTTAAGGGTGCAGGACAAATGGGAAGAAAGGGTCTGATGTTGGGGTTGGGGCCCTGAAATATGGCTGGGAATGGGAGAAGGGGAATAACATAATTGTATGGAATATTTTTGTGTGTTGAGCTATAAAGAGACCACTTTAATATCCAGAACGGATGCTTACATCTCCAATGAAAATCCAAATAAACACAAGGTGTCTTCTAAATAATGCAATCAAAATAGTTACACAGCAACATAAACTCTTTTGTAATTATTTTGAAGTATCATATATCCGGAGCTCAAATATCAAATCTCCAACTCAACTAACCATCAATGGCTCATATGTACCTCTTTTTTATGTGAATATCTCACTAATCAATCAAAAGTGTATCAAATAAAGTGCATCACTTGTTCTTATCTGAAAACTTCAAAACTTGCAGCACAAATTCCCAGGAGCATAAATTTGACTCAGTCATTTATGCAAGCTTGAATTAGCATCAACTCGACACCAGCATTTCAGCACTCCTATGCAAAGGGTCAATAAAGTTGCTGTTATTTTCTTTTCTGGGTACAAAACAGAATTTTAAAGACCCACATGATTGAACATTCTAGTTGCATATCCACAGGCAAAATGGAGGTACCACTTGTAGCTCATTCTTTTTCTGATTTGTAATTTTTGGCCATTGAAGTGCTGAGTCCATCTCTCCATGGAGGAGATCTAACACAATGTTTACGTCAACAGGAACAGTGGTGGACTGGCAAATTGGGGACTGTGAACCCGGGATTGTCAAATAATAAAACTGACTTTTCCGTTTTTTGATGTGATCATTTTTGAATGGTCGCAGTGCTTTTTAAAATGGTGCATGTCCGGTGTTGCATCGCCATTACTGAAGAGAGTACTTGTTACCTTGCTTAAGTGAGTGGGGTTTGATTGGGGCTCCATGTTGCAAGTAATGGTATGCAATGTTTTATGACATATTTCTGTACATTTTACCTATGTAATGACAACAAATGAAATAAACCACACCTTTAGACTCACAATTTCAGAAATGTTTGAGGTGTAATATCAATCCAGATCGACAAGTTTCCCCAATGGTAGGAAATGTATTATTAGGGTTGGCTTTGCCACCTTCTCATTTTGTTTCTGGTAATTTTTCTTGTTTTTCTTCGCTTTCACAGTTTTGTTTAGAGTAGCAAATTTCTGGTACTAATCCATCTGGATTTGATGTGCAAGATTTTTCACCTTTTCAATGAAACAGCATTGATAGGTTCTCCAGAAACAACAGGAAGTCGCCGTTGACAGAGCCCCGGTGGAAGCATCTCCCTTTAGGAGATGCCACCATGCCATGCGTGATCCCCTTCCCATTCAAGGGTGCCATCTTTCTCAGTCTCCCTTTTTCCAAAACCCAGCAGACATCTATCTTCTTTCCCTGGAAAAAAGTTGATTTTTTTGGTGCATCAAACTGCCCTTCTTTTTCTGGTTAGCACCGGTCCCTTTCCTGCCTCTAAGCTCCATTGCCCCGGCTTTGAGTCTTGGAACCATTTTTTAGTTTTTCTTCCAGTGTGGTTTCATGCCTTTTTCTAACCGCTGGCCGTGTCAAGGGTCTTCAACCTCGCAGGGGTCCTTTTTGCCCCAATGGCCAGTGAGTTCAAAAAGTATGATCGGTGTGCAAAGAACATGGCAGGACAGACTAGATAGGCCAAGTGGTCTTTTTCTGTTATCATGTTTCTCTGTTTCTATGTCCTTAACCGATACAGATAATTGTTGGCCTCTGGTGTCTAGGTGCCAACTATGACCCAGAGGTTTCCGCCCTGTGCAATAAAATTTCCGCAAAGGCCATCCAAAGTTGTCGGCAGAAGCAAGATAACATCTTCCACAGGTCAGATTCAGCCCTGGTCTTCCCCGGTAGCTTTACGTTCAAAGGCTCCGCATGTATCCTCAGAGTCATGTAAAGCCCCCACGGCATCCGATCGGGCCTGCAGGCATGCCAAAAAGGGTTCTCTGGAGCATGAGTGCAAGAAGGAAAATAAATCTTTGAGGACCTCATCCTGGGAATCAGACACACACCGCAAATCCCATGCCAGGTCCCACAGTCCCTGGAGGGTATCAGAGGAGTTGGAGTGGGAGTGGCCAGCGAAGGTGCCCAGAACAGGTGCTGAGGCGTCCAGTGATGGGTCATCACTACCGAGGCCTGTCCCATTGAAGACTCCCTCTCCTCACTGATGCTGGACCCTGTCACATTGATGTCCATGTCGAAGGCTGCAACTCCTGAGTGGGAAGCCAGAATGATGGCATTGGAGCGCAGTGCTACTGCCTTCCATGCCTTGCAGCAAGCATCAATGCCTAGCCCCACCGGTGCTCACGCTGAGACTGTAGGGACCTCGATATTGAGGACTCCCTGGGCAGCTGAGATGATCCTCGAGAGCCCTGTTTTAAAGCAGTTTTTATATCACACGTTGTTTTTCAATTATACTCAGTTTCTTCAAGAGGAACTCCGGATAGGAGCAAAACGCGAAGGCGCTGAATGAGTGAGGCGTATGGAGAATGGTTACATTCTGGAAAGCTGAGCAGAAGAGAACAACATAGTGGAAGCTAAGTTTGTTCTGCCTCACAAGCTCGTATATATTATTTTAAATTGAATAGGACTCTGAACACTGGCACGTAAATAGATAAAAAGATTAAAAAAGATATCAAGAATAAGAGTTAAAGTTTTATCTACACATTAGCATGAGAAAACAAATCTCTAGTAGTCATTGATGTCATCAAGCGCTATTTATGTTTCACTGAATAATGTGATCATAAGCGCAAGTTTGACACTGTTCCTCACAGGCGACTTATAAACAAATTGAGCACCCTAGGGATGGACCCTAAAGTTACTGCTTGGGTTAGAAATTGGTTGGGTGGGAGGCGACAAAGAGTACAAGTAAATGGAGCTCACTCTGAGGAGAAGGATGTTACCAGTGGTGTGCCCCAGGGATCTGTCCTTGGTCCGATTCTTTTTAACATCTTTGTTAGTGATATAGCGGAAGGGCTGTCGGGTAAGGTTTGCCTCTTTGCAGATGATACCAAAATCTGCAATAGAGTAGACACCCAGGAAGGTGTAGATAACATAAGGAGGGATCTAGCTAAGCTTGAAGAATGGTCTAGAATTTGGCAGCTGGGATTTAATGTTAAAAAATGTAAGGTCATACATTTGGGCTGCAGCAATCCAAGGGAGCAATACAGTATAGGAGGTGAAGTACTTCTGTCCACTAAAGAAGAGCGGGACCTAAGCGTGGTTGTGTCTGATGATCTTAAAGTAGCTAAACAGGTAGAAAAGGCGACGGCAAAAGCTAGAAGGATGCTTGGGTGCATACGGAGAGGAATGGCTAGCAGAAAAAAGGAGGTGATAATGCCTCTGTATAAGTCTTTGGTGCGACCTCATTTGGAGTATGGTGTGCAATTCTGGAGACCGCACCTTCAAAAGGATGTGAACAGGATGGATTTGGTGCAGAGGGTTGCTACTAAAATGATTAATGGGCTTCATTATAAAGCATATGAGGACAGACTTAAGGATCTTAATATGTACACCTTAGAGGAAAGGCGGGATAGAGGTGATATGATTGAGATGTTTAAATACCTCCATGGCATAAATGTTCAGGGAGAGAGCCTCTTTCAATTGAAAGCAAATTCTGCTATGAGTGGACATGGGATGAGGGTGAAGGGAGATAGATTCAGGAGTGATATGCTGAAATATTTCTTTACAGAAAGACTAGTGGATCCATGAAATAGTCTCCCAGTGGAGGTGGTAGAGATGAGGACAGTAACTGAATTCAAAAAGCATGGGACCAACACAGAGGATCTCTAAAGGTAAAAAGTGGACTGTTGTAGTTGTTGTTATGGAAGGACAGACTAGATAGGCCATGTGGTCTTTTTCTGTCATCATGTTTCTATGTTTCTATTTGATCCCATAAATTACATGCTCCTTAAAAGGCAAAAATGGGAGAATCCTTAAATTTACCATGTTCCTGCAAAATATGCCACTGCTTCAAAAGAATCTGTTTTACTTGTGATGACAGGCCTTTCAGCGCCATGGAAAAGGAAGTCTGCATCAGAGAAGGTAGAAACCCGAACAGCCCGTAGCACCAGAGAATTTTGGTACGCGCTGCAGTGCTGTTTTAAAGTCATTGCCACCGTTGCAGGTCCCAGAGAGGGGTGACAGTGGCAACAATGGGGACAGGGGTGGGAGCAGGGGGCAGCAGGAATGAGGTTTACCTAGGATGCCTCATATCCTTACGCCGGCCCTACAGGGGCTCTGCAGGCACAGAAAAGAGAAAAAGGAGAGAAAGGCTGATGGGGATTGGCTGGGGAGGGGGAGAGGAAAAGAGAGAGACTGAGACTGATGGGGAATGGCTGGGGGAAGGAGAGACAGAGAGGGACTGGTGGAGGCAGGAAGGGGAAGGGCAATAAAAATGGCCAGCAAGGACAAGCTTGGTGCTGAAGGGAGGAGTTCCAGGAAGAGTTGTGGGGATGAATAAGGGGTCCCTGCATTTTTTGAAGGTTTATTAAGGGATCTATGCATCCAAAAGAAAGCTGGGAGTCTCTGCTCTCCATGCTTCCCGCACTTTTTTTTTTTGCAACACATTTCATTGGGCATGAAGGCTGCTCTCATTTGTTCAAGTCATATGTTCTGCTACTATCGTCACCTGAATCCTACATCTTTCTTTGGCATCCAGAATCCAATAACTCAGAACTGAAAAGGAAAGGTTTAGAAGGAAAGTGGTTTCATTCAATTCAAAGCAGGTCTAGTCTCACGTATCCGTTTTCTGGTCAGTGTCTCTAGTATGCCCCCTCCCTAACCCTTCCTCAACAAATGCTTTGTAAAGGTAAACAAGGAGAAAAAATCTTTAGTGATAGAGAAATTATTTATAAAAGCATATGAGAAAAACAGAAGGAAGTGCATAAAGTCCAGAATCATAATGTCAAAATCATTTTAAAAGCAGAAGATACCATAAAAGTGTGTAGGTGCAGAAGAAAGCACGTAGCATAATGCAGTTGAGAACATTCACAGTGTAGGTAGCAGTTTAGATGCTCATTGTGTACAATAATATAATAATGCCAAAATAGCCATCCACCAACTCTCCCTGCAAAAATGATTGGAATTTATATGTATTTCTTCTCTTAATAAACCCAAATCTGTATGACTGAACGTTTGCTTTTCTTATGTTATTTCCGCTATGGCTGCTTATAAACACCTGTAGAACAAATATAAAGAAAACACCAGAGAATCCGAAAGCAAAACAAAATCTAAATAAAAAATGTGGAATTTCAAATCATGAAATTTCATGACCGATTACTGCTTAGCCTACAAGAACATGAGAAGAAACATTCAGCCTAGTCATCAAAACTATTTATTCATATCATGGCATCAGCTAAACAAAATAGGGGCCCTTTTACTAAATCCCGCTAAGGTTTTACAATTATTGTGCATTTTTAATTCATAGTAAGTGCAGAACCTCCATGTTAAATATGCGTGACCCGCATATTCCTTGCAGTTAACACATGAATGCATACATTTATATGCAATGCAATTACTTTTATTTATTTAAAAGGATTTATATATCGCCTTCTCCTGTAAACAAGGCGGTCTACACAGCAAACAATCAAAGAAATACTGACTTTTGTGCGTGCATGCAGTGAGGAAGTGTGTGTGTGTGTGTGTGTGTGTGTGTGTGTTCAAATCCCACTAGAGGACAGCAACCTTGGGCCAGAAGGAACAGGGTTTCCAGTCCCCCAGGTCCCCCCTGTGGTTTTGGGCAAGCCACTTAACCCTCCATAGCCCATGTTCCCTGCAAGTATTAGCATATTTGTCTCATATCCCCTCATGTTAAATGCATCCCCCAATTGTGTTGTGACCACTTTGATTGAAGGATAAGGTGGTTTACAAAACTGTCTAAATAAATAACTGGTGTGCTATTTACATCATGCACTATTTTACAATTAACATGTTTGTACCCAACAATAGCTTATAAATCATAGCACAATCCAACCCAGTAAGTTTTAAATCAAAAGGGAACTTAGAAACATAAAATCATGACGACAGAAAAATACCACATGGCCTATTTAGTCTGCCCTTCCTTATCGGCTACTACAATAGCTCCCCCCCCCCCCCCCGTCTTTTCCCTTAGAGATCCTCTGTGTTTGTCCCGTGCTTTTTTGATTTCACATACTGTCCTCATCACTGCCACTCTACTGGGAAATTATTCCATGCATCTTCCACTCTTTCCATAAAGAAATATTTTTGCATATTACTCCTGAGTCTATCCCCTTTCTCCATCATCTTATGTCCTCTCGTAGCAGAGCTCACTTTCAGTCAAAAAAAGCTCTCCTCCTGTGCGTTCATGCCATGGAGATATTTAAACGTCTCAATCATATCTCCTTTATCCTGCCTTTCATATAAAGTATACATATTAAGATCCTTAAGTCTGTCCTCATATGCTTTATAATGAAGACCACTAACCATTTTAGTAGCCATCCTCTGTATTGACTCCAGCCTGTTTATATCCTTTTGAAGGTGCGGTCTCCAGAACTGCACACAATACTCCAAATGAAGTCACACTAAAGACCTATACAGAGGCACTACCACCTCCTTTCTTCTGCTGGCCATTCCTCTCCCTATGCACCCAAGCATCCTTCTAGCTTTCACTGTTGTTTTTTCTACCTCTAGCTACTTTAAGATCCTCAGACACATTCACGCCCAGGTCCCGCTCTTCTTTTGTGGACAGAAGTACCTCCTCCCCTACACTGTACCACTCATTTGGATTTTTGCAGCACAAATAAATGACCCTGAATTTTTTAGCATTAAATCTCAGCTGCCAAATTCTAGACCATTCTGCAAGCTTAGCTAAATCCCTCCTCATTTTATGTGCTTCTTCATGGGCATCTACTCTATTGCAGATTTTGGTAGCATCCGCAAAAAAGCAAACCTTATCTGACAGCCCTTCCGCAATATCACTAACAAAGATGTTATCAAGAATCGGACCAAGAACAGATACATGCGGCACACCACTGGTAACCTCTTTCTCCTCAGAGTGAGCTCCATTTACCTGTACCCTTTGTCACATCCCCCTCAACCAATTTCTAACCCAATTAGTAACTTTAGGGTCCATTCCTAGGGTGCTCAGTTTGTTGATAAGTCACCTGTTCAGAAGGGTGTCAAATGCTTTACTGAAATATAAGTACACCACATCTAGGACTCTCCCTCGGTCCAACTCCCTGGTCACCCAGTCAGAGAAATCAATCAGATTTGTTTGACAAGATGTGCATTTGTTGAATCCATGCTGCCACTGATCCTGTAATCCGCTGGACTCCAGAAACCTCACCATTTTGTCTTTCAGTAGCATTTCCAATAATTTTTTCACCACAGAGGTTAGACAAACAGGCCTGTATTTTTCAACCACATCTTTACTTCCCCTTTTGTGTAAAGGGACCACATGTGCCTCTCTCCAGTCCTCTGGCACCATTCCCGACTCCAAAGAGGCATTGAAAAGGTCAATCAGTGGAGCTGCTAGAATATCCCCAAGTTCCTTCAGTATTCTCAGATGTATCTCATCCGGTCCCATCGCTTTGTCTAATTTAATTTAGCTAGTTCCTCCTGAACACAGTCTTCTGAAAATCATTCAAGACCCCCATCACTTCTGTTCCTATTTGTGGATGTTTTCTGAGGTCCTGCTCCTGGCCCTTCATCTGTGAACACAGAACAGAAATATTTGTTAAGCAATTCCGCTTTATCCTCATCAGTTTCTACATATTCCTCCCCTTCACCCTTGAGTCTGACAATACCACTTTTGCCCTTCCTCTTCTCACTAACGTATCTGAAAAAATGTCTTATCCCCCCATTTTATTGCATTGGCTATTTCTTCTTCTTTTAGTACATTTCCTTTCCTGACTATTTTGCTAGCTTCTCTAAGGGGTATGTTTACTAAACCGTGCTACTGTGCGGGGCGCACTTGAGCGTGCGCTAAGGTACCTTAGAGCACGCTAATGATGCGTTTTTGTGCCCCGCACATGTGCGTGCCACACTAACGGGCCCACTCATGTGCGCGTCGCGCAAATGAGCGATAGAGGCGTGGAAAGGCTCCCGGAGGGCGGAGGAAGGCTCCCCAGGGGCGGAGAGATGGGGTCAATGGGTGGAGAGTGGGAGGGGAGAGACTCCCCGCACAGGAGCGGGGCTGAAATTCGAGTAAAAAAATACCGCGAGTGAAAACCTCGCGGTAGAGCCGATTTAAAGGGAAGAGAAACCATTTCTGTCAGCAATGTACAGCAAAACCAGGGAAACCTATGAAACAGTGAGCAGTGTGATACATGTGCACAGAACAAAATAGCAAATAAAAATTGAAAATGACCACAACAAAATTCTAAAAAATTATAATCCAGCTGTGCAACAGTGATAGTAATGGAAAACATCAAAAATCACTCCCAAGAAAGCCCCAAAAAAGAAATATGAATTTTAGAAGGGTCTACGCTCCGTCCCCATACAAGGTGAATGATCCCACAGTGAAATTGTGCAGAGCAGGGTCAGAAACCCTGCTCTGCACAATTTCACTGTGGGATCATGCACCTTGTATGGGGACGGAGCGTAAAAAATAATGTTCCCTGGTCAATATCTTAAGTGTTGTGTTGCAGTTCTGTTCCTGTGCTTGCACATCAGTGTGCCGCCTTATGCCGCCCAATATTAAAATGCCTCCTAAAGCAATATTACCCCTAACAGGTAATGCCTCAGCCAGCCTTGTTCATTGGGCAGGGGGATTGAACCCCTGATCCCTGCACCATTGGTCAGTGTCTTAATCATTGTACTGTGGCTCTGTTCCTGTACTTGCACATCAGCGCGCCGCCTTATGCCGCGCAATAGTAAAATGCCTCCTAAAACAATATTACCCCTAACAGGTATTGCCTCAGCCAGCCTTCTTCCTTGGGCACTGTGGGGGATTGAACCCCTGGTCCTTGCACCTTTGGTCAGTGTCTTAACCATTGTGCTGTGGCTCTTCTCCTCTGCTTGCACATCAGAGCGCCACTTATGCCTCCCGCGCAACTTTCACATGCGTTAATGTGCAGGGCTCACATGGGCGCCGTGCACATTAGCGCATGATTAATCCCGGTTTTGCTTTTTTCAGCCAGAAATGCCCACTCCTTATATGGCACCCGCACACTAGCGCGGCCCGCACATTACCGGGTTTTTAGTAAACATACCCCTAGGTTTTTCCAAATATAGATTCCTGTCTTCCGCTCCTCTTGTATTTCACGAAGGCCTCCCTCTTCTTTTTCACCTTTTCAGTTACTTCTTTTGAGAACCATAGAGGCCTCCTTTGCCTTTTATCTTTATTTACCTTTCTAACAAAAAGGTTGGTTGCCCCTAAAATATCCCCTTTGAGTTTTGCCCACTGTTTTTCTACATTCCCTAGCTATTCCCATCCCACTAATGACTTCTTGAGGAATTGGCTCATCCTGGCAAAGTTAGTTTTCCTAAAATCTAAGACCCTCGCTTCTGAATGGATTTTATCAGCCCTAGTTCTAATACTGAACCACATCATCTGGTGATCACTGGATGCGAGATGTTCTCCCACTATAACATCATAAATACTTTCACTACTGCTAAGCACCAAGTCCAGTATGTCCCCTTCATGTGTGCATTCTGTTACCAGTTGCCTGAATAGTTTTCCCTGTAGATAATCCAGGATCTCCTTACTTCTAGATGACACCGCAGCAGGGATGTGCCAATCCACATCCAGCATATTGAAATCATCTTTCAATAGCACGTTCCCTTTCCTAGCAATGCTGCATATGTCTTTTATTAAATCTTCATCTACTACTTCTCCCTGTGATGGGGGTCTGTATAACATGCCAATGCAAATTGATTTCTCTTTCCCTCTTTCTAGTTTAAGCCACAGTGCCTCCTCTCTCCCTTTTAAGCCCTGTAATTCTGTAGCTTTAATGTTATTTTTTACATATAATGCCACTCCTCCTCTCCTTCCTCCTCCCTATCCTTCCTGAATAAGGTATAGCCTTGTATAATTACATCCCAGTCATGGTTGTCCATGAACCATATCTCTGTAACCACCAGTAAATCCAAGTCAGCCTGTTCCATTAAAGCCGCAACATCTGGGATCTTATTTCCAATGCTACGGGCTTTCCAGATGTTGCCCCTTTTACACATTTTATAGAGATATTTAATGTTTCACTTACCTGAGAACTTTCTTCAACCATCCCCAACAAATCTAGTTTAAAGCCCTCTTCAGTAGGTTAGCCAGTCTGCTACTGAAGACATGTTGACCCTTCTTGGATAGCTGAATGCCATCTCTGCTCTGCAGCCCTTGGAACATCATCCCATGGTCCAGGAAATCAAAACGCTCTCAATGACACCATGCATGCAACCATGCATTTATCTCCAGGATTCAAGCTTCTCTGCCTCCGCCTTTACCCTCAACAGGCAGGATTGAAGAGAACACCACCTGCACACCTATCTGCTTCACCCTCTGTCCCAGAGCCATGAAATCACTTTTGATATGCTCAGAGGGATACCTGGCAGTATCATTAGTGCCGACATGGATGAGCAACATCGGTTTTCAGTAGGCTTGGCGAGTCTTGGCAAACTCACTGTAACTTGGCAGAAATTGATATTTCAGAATATAATGGGAGAAAAAGACCTCAGAGTGACTGTATATCCCTCTAAGTGGCAGCAAAACTACCATAGGGGCACCTGAATAAATCGCATCATTGGTCTTAAAAACTCCCATGATTTTATTAAACAAATATAACCACCAATTAATGGCAAAGTGTTTTTCCACCTACTCAATTTCTTTTAAATTAGGCCATAAATAGCTCCTCATTTCACCACATATAGTGAATGTAAGGTCAAAAGGCTCCATTCATACTGTTGTCATCGCGGGACAGCTTAGAGTTGGCTGGCATACATCTCTACCCTAAATGGAAACAGAGAACTATGCTAATACCAAATAGCGATCACGGCACACAATAACCTTTTGTGTTTTGGATTGGCCCCTAGTTAGCAAAGGCTACTTTGAACTGATTGGCTGCTTATCCTTTAAAAATCAGTGGCATCAGATGCCAAGATTACAAACAGGAGTTTTTCTCCGTTCTGAAGTGTATGCCCTTGAAGAAGGCTCAATTGGAAGCTCTTTGTTGTGCAGTTTACTTCTCATATGGAACATTGGCAGACCAGATGACATTGGAAAAATAAATGAAGCATTATTATTGTATGCCGTGATCACTATTTGGTATTACCATAGTTCTCTGTTTCCATTTAGGGTAGAGATGTATGCCGGCCAGATCTAAGCTGTCCTGTGATGACAATAGTATGAAGTGGAGCCTTTTGACCTTACATTCATTATGTGTCTATTCTGACCCATGTTTAGTGGGGCAGGACATCCGATCCAGACTTCCTGACCCGCTAAACACCAGGTTGCCAATCTGGAAGACAGTGTTCCCCGCATGTATAGGCATGTTGTGCAGGGAGCTCTGCTCGTGGGCAGGAGAGGTGAGCTGGAGGAGGAGAGAGTGTGCAATCCTGACCCCAAACGTACAGGGCTGATTCCAGGGTCGGTTCTGTACGTCCAGTGCTGGCCATTTGCACGGGGGACTTATTCCACCTTAGAGGTGAAATAAGTCCCCCTAGAAGGAGGAGGATGACGGATCCGGGGCCGGGAAGGAAAATGTGGGTGTGGAGGGGGTTCCCCGCAGCCCAGCCCTGGCCATGGTGGCCCAATCGGGAGTCAGGCTGCGTGGAAAATAACTTTTCTGTGGCTGTCAGGGATCGCAGCTCCTGCATGGAGCTGCGATGCGATGGCAACAGGATGCCAGGGCACTGTGATTCCATGCAGGATCCTGGCTGGGCTAGCCGGGTAGTGGGCTATACGTTCGGGTGCCTAAAATCAGGGCACGGCCTGCACGTTTGGTTGCATCCAATTCTGATTCCATAGGCATGTCTAGTCCCCGCAGGATCAGAATTGGGTGCAAGTGGGGCACCTCCTGATTCTGGACTCCTGGACAGGTGGGAGATGCCGAGAACAGAATTGGCCTCCACATCTTTAATGTGTTGAAAGGCAATGTCAGGAAATACTTTTTCACTGAAAGGGTGGTGGATGCTTGGAATGCCCTACCGATGGAAGTGGTGGGGGCAAACACAATGAGGGAATTCAAAATGGCATGGGACAGACACAATGGATCCCTTTATAGCAACAGGATAAAATCAAAATAAACATAACTATCTCTTATATCTGAACAAATAGGGGTGACCTACACGGAGCGGTGGGTCACCCCTAAACAAAGGCATGGGGAGAGGTGACTTGCATGGAGCGGCAGGTGCACCGACTCTTGCCACCCTGCTGGGCAGACTAGATGGACCATACTGGCCTTTATCTGCAGTCATATACTAAGTTGCTATATGTTACTATGTTGGTGTAGATTCATTGTGTGGAGAGGGAGGTAAGGCTGTGGGTCATTCTGGGGAAAGACTTGGAGAACTCTCTGGAGGAAAAGACTCTGGAATTACCCTGGTGGTGCTGTGGGATTCGATTAGGCCACTGGATGGATCCCTTAATGATAATTTGCTTCAAATTTCATCAAAGTTGGATTCTTTCACAAAGTTTGTCTCAGTTCAGAAGAATGAGATGGTCCAGCATGAGGTCAGACTGGAACAGCTGGAGAGCTGGATGGTGGAAATGGGGACATTTAAGGATGCCCATGTGAAGGAGAGTTTTGGGCTTTGGAAGAAACTTGAGTATATTGAGAATCAATCCTGGAGGAATAACCTGCGATTCCTGGGGGTTTCCTCAACCCCCTTTGCTCGGGCCTGTGGAATTGGTGAAGAAATATTTGATTGAGATCTTGGGCTGGGCATCGGTTAATCTTCCTTCTATGGCTAGGGTGTTCTATGTGCCCTCATCTAGTGGAGGTCCTGGCAACCTTGATCGGCCTCAGGATCAGCTAGATTTGACTGGGTTCCTGGAGGGATCTATGGAGCTGGTAACAACACATTGTACATTTGTTGGTGACGTTCACCTTTGAGCAAGATAAAAGGCTGTTTTGCGCTTATACTTTAGGCATACGATAAAGTTTATGGGTTCTGTTGTATGCATATTTCCTGATGTTTCTAAGCAGATCCAGGTCCAACGAAGGGAGTTCTTGGCTTTACAGTCTTGAGTCCTTGGGGAACCTGGCTTTTGAAATTTCCTTCTTTATATTATGTAAGTTTTGAGGGACAAAATTATTATTTCTCTGAACCTAGAGCTAGTTGTTTCTAAGGAGGGGAACCTGGGGGCTTGTGGTGGGGTACCATAGTGTGTGTTCAGTTGGCAGCGCTGGCCTTATAACCTTCTTTGTTTAAATGTTGTTTCTTCTATTTTTCTTGTGATTGCCTCCCTCAATATACTGTGGTCTGTTTTAAAATGAAGGCATTATGTATTTTCTCTATTTTGTTTTGTTTTCTTTGAGATATCTTGTTTCTTTATTGCCTGTATTGTTATTTGAAAATGTTGAGAAATATAAAATAAAACTTACTGGGTTGGATTGTGATATGATTTATAGGTTAGTGGAGATAAATATTCTCTTTCTTTCTTTTTTTAACTGCACTCTTTAGAATCAGTGTGGTTTTACATGTATGCTAACAGGTACTTTTTATTCCCTTGTCCCTGAAGAGCTCACAATCTAAGTGTACCTGAGGCAATGGAGGGTTAAGTGGCTTGCCAAAGGCCACAAGGAGTGGCCATAGGACTAGAGACCCCAGTCCCTCTGGCCTGGAGTTGCTTGTCCCCATGTGGGAATTGAACCCCTGGCCTTCGGTAACCTGTCCCAACCACTGAGCCACGCCTCCCTCCATAATAATAAAGAATATATATACAGTAACTAAGGGGTATGTTTACTAAACTGCGGTAATCGTGGAGAGAGGGCAGAGAGAAGGGGTCAATGGGCGGAGAGTGGGCGGGGAGAGGCTCCCTTTACACTAACGCGCTGAATTTCAGAGCTGAATTCCAACGCGAATGAAAACCTACCGGTAAAAGCACTTTAAAGGGGAGAGAAACCATTTAAGTGTCAGCAATGTACAGCCTAGGCAGGGAAAGCAAAAAAAGGTGATAAGTGTGATACATGTGCACAGAACAAAAGGGCACAGAAACACTGCAAATGACCCCAACAAACTGGAAAAAAACAACAACCAAGCTGGCCAATAGTGGTATCAATGAGAAACATCACCCCCCCCCTCCGAGTAAGCTCCATAGAACAGATATAAATCGTGGAAGGGTCCATACTCCGTCCCCATAAAAGGTGCATGGGCCCACAGTGAAATAGTGCTGCTCACGGATTTCCCCACCATCGGAAAGGGTTCCTATGGCATGCATATGTCCCGCAACATCAGGGCGGGCATGTCAGAACGGGCAACCGGGCAGATGCTGGAAAAGGGGATACAGAGGGCTGCAGGTGGCACATGCTGTGGTGCAGCTGGGCCACAGTGGGGACTAGGGTGATGCCTAGCTGGCCCATAGGAATGCTGAAACAGTAGAGCAGCTAGACAGCAACTGCTGAGGGCCCAACATGGGCAAGAGTGTGCTTCCCACAGTGTCACAGGGAATAGTACCCAGCAGGTACCCCCAATGGCACGGAACATTGGCAAGTGGTGCTGGGGGAAAGCGTGGACAGCTATGCAGGCACCCCTACCCCAGAACCCGCACCATAGGCAGCCGCCTACCTGCACACTGGATGGCCTGAGACTGTGCACCACCAGCTCCACCAGCAGAAGGGCATGTCAGCATGGTGGCTGAGGGATACTGGTGGTGGAGGGGGCAGTGGCAGCTGCCCACAGCAGACCGTGGCCTAGCCCTGTATAGGTGGGTGCCGTGCACTGCAACAGACAGGCCCTGTCTGACCAACAGTCATGGTAGCACCAGAGAATGCACCACCTCTGTGAGAACATGGTGGTGCAGTGCACAGAACCAGTGTATTCAGACAGAAGGTCACAGGTTCAAGTCCTAGCTGTGGTTTCCGCCAACCCAGTCCTCATATTTTACCCACTACTATAACGTGCTAATACAGACAGAACCGTTCTTGCAGATGACGTAAACATGCCCAAAACACCCACCTTTTACCCTACAGAGCACAGACACCATAAACATGCACATTACCTAGAGCAGAGCCTCCCAAATGCAGTCCTGGAGGGCCAAACACCATTCCGGTTCCATGCTGCCTCTGATGAAGATGCCTGTGCTGCATTTCTATGCGCCACCCCCATGGTATGCAGATGTATCTCATGCATATTCATGAGGGACAGCATGAAAACCCGAACAGTGTTTGGCACCGCAGGACTGGAGTTGGGAACCTCTGCCATAAAGCAGCAGCCAACAGGGGCAGACACACCCGCACCCACAGGCCCCATTATCCACAGCCTCCTGGAGAGGCAGGACTTTGGGCTCTGCGTGCAGCTCCCAATACTAGCACATGCATACCATAGTAATGCCACCCTAAACCTGGGAATATGGTACACATCTATCAAAAGGTTGCTATGATTACTGGCAGATAGCAATTCCTAGGTTAAGTACAATTTCCTGAGTGAGCTGCATCATAGCAACCTTTCTGATGTCTGTGGAGTGTGCTACAGGTCTTGTGTCTGACAGTGTTTACAACCTGGGGAGTGACTCCTACAGTATTGCATACCATAGCCATGCCTGCACTGTGCCCAGGACTGGTGTGGTGGCCTGGGCTGCCCAACACCTCTATAGTTGCATAATGCTGGCATAGGTGTGGGGAGTGTGTGTCTGTCTATCCAGTGTGTGGTGGCTGCCAACACCCTCCACAGCCCACACTGCTAGCACAGTTGCCCGTATTGGCCTGCCAATGTGCATAATGAGGAGCAAGGTACTGTGGGAATAGCCTGGATAGGGTGGCCTGGCCTTGCTGCATCTGCGCAGGGCATAGGGCAATAGCTCGGACATTGTAGTGCCCGGTACCACCTGCACGGACAGAGTGGCCACAGCATGTCCTGCTGGGAGGTCACTCTCACCCTGACTGTGCAGTGACCACGGCATGGCTAGGTTCCCCCATAGTGTTATGTAATGTTTTTCTCATGTGATATATATGGATTTCTTTTTGGGGCTTAATCACTGACTTATCTGCTTGGTGTGTATGCTGACATCCCCGTTCCGGGTACATGCATCTTCTCCAGGACCATGCACTATGGACTAGCTGGCGGACTGTCTGCAGCTAGTATGTGTCTTGCTGGAACACCTTGCAGGGTGCAGCGGCTGGAGGCTTGCTGCTGGAGAATGTCAGATAATGGTGCGGTGTAGCTGAGCATTTCCAGGAATGCCATCTGTCTGCTATTGTGTTATGGATGTGTACTGCTCTGTCTATTCCCCAGCAGGACTGGGGTTGCTGGTCCCCTCTACCGCTGCCATTGCAGGGAGGTAGACTGTGGATTTATTGGTGGGTGATCCTGTTTCCCACCCTGAGCCCCAGAGGGTGGGTTGTGTGGTGGTACATAATCTGCCTATGGGTCCATACACCACTCCCTCACTCACCTACAGCAGGTAACGATGGCACCAACACAGGATATGCACCAGTCTGGGTGCAACAGTGCCCATAGGGACTATACCGGGACATACAGCAGGATACAGATGTATCCTAGGTGTGTCCAACAGACCTACCTATCACACACTGATGGGGACCTGCAGCATGATGTATTTCAGCCATGAAAGGTGCTGTGGACCTGGTGCTGGGCGCCCCACCTCAACCTCAAGGTGAGCACTGTACCCGCACAATGTGACTGTCTGTGGCTACTCTGTGGCAGTGCCACACACGGTCTGGTCCCCCTACAAGGCCGAGGTGCTGTGGGGGTGCATACCCGATCTTGTGCCCATCTCTCGACTGCTGATTTGCATGTGCAGTGCATCATGGGTACGGGTGGGTTACCCCTATCCTGGTAACCACAACAGAATGTGTGTGTGGTGCCGTGCAGTCCTCCTGTAGCCAGCCAGTTGTTTGTTAGCAGCTCTAGCCCACTGGTTATTTCACTGCCTGTGGAGGCAGAGTTCATGGTTTCAAAACCCACAATGGGGTTCATCAATAGGGCTGTCTTGGGCATTGTCTATTTTTATTGTATATTAGTTCTGCCAGCAGGACCACCCTCAGGGTACTGTCCCCTTAGGGTGGCTCATAAGGCGCCCTATAGGGCGCTTTATTCGGCGCCCTATAAAGCGCCTTATAAGGTGCCTTATATGGTGTCCTATAGGGGACATTATAGGGTGCCTTGGCAGACAGCGCACATTATAATGTGCCCTATGGAGTGCCCCCTAGGGTGCCTTATGTGGCACCTTAGGTTACGCCACTGTGAGGGTGTGTTTGCTGGCAGCACTATTTAGGTACAACTAAACTTCCTCACAGTCCACTACTTAACCCTTTCCAGGCCATGCCCAGTACTTTCGGGATCCCAACTTCTGCCTATATATTCCTATCAAATGGTGTATAATACATGACCATGCCAGAGGGAACGTCACTATTGGGACATATTGGATACGACGGGTACAATTTTCCTGACATGTGCAAACATTAACCCGGCTGCAGAATGTGGATTAAAATATTATAGTAGGCCTTCAAAGGGTTACACATGATGCCTCAGCCAGCTTTATTCATTAGGCACACTGGGGAATTGAACCCATGACCCTTATACCATCAGTCTGTGTAGTAACCATTGTGCTACAGCTCTGTTTCTGTGTTTGGCTGTCTGCGCGCTGTCTTAGGCTTGCGCGCAGTAGCGTGTGCGCTGTAGTGATCATTGCTGCGTGGCGCATAATAACGTGCGCAACTGCGCGTTATCGGTTACGATGTACCGCCCATGTCCTTTTATGGCTTTCCTTCCACTAACACGGCTCCTAACGCGAATTGCACTAACGCAGTTTAGTAAACATACCCCTAAGTGTTTTTCTGAATGGCTAGTAGTATTTCCCTTAGTACTTTTTTTTGGTATGATTTGTTCCCAACATTACCCATTGAGGTATTGTTAGGTGCATCAGTTCTAATTGCAACATTGCCAATGACTGTGTGCAGAGCCATACCAAACCATAAATGTACTCTATGCCCAGCATCTCCCCATCTTACCCACACCTACATGTCCACGATACCTGCCCTTGCGCCGCCGACGCCACTTTTTGTGTCTCCTTGGTGACAGTAGCAGCAGTGTAGTGGATCCTAATTGAGGGAAAAAACATGCGGGTCTTTCCAACTCTACGCTAGCATGTTGGCCTGTTGGCCCAATCCCTTCCTCCTCTGATGTAAGCTCATGTCAGAGGAAGGAGGGACCAGACCAATCATTCAAGCATGGAATTTTATTTATTTAGACAGTTTTGTATACCACCTTATCCTTCAATCAAAGTGGTCACAACACAATTGGGGGATACATTTAACACGAGGGGATATGAGACACATACACTAATACAGGGAACATGGGCAATGGTGGGTTAATTGCAAACATCCATGTTTGAATGGCTGACTTGGTCCCTCCCTCCTCTGACATGAGTCTATGTCAGAGGAGGGAGGGATTGGGCTAACATGCAATTGCGAAATCGTGAAGACCCATGTGTTTTTTTCTCAACTAGAGATCCACTCCACTGCTGCCGCCAAGGAAACACAAAAAATGGCGGTGGCGGGGCAACAGCAGGCAGCGGGGGGCAGGAGAATCAAGGCCGGCAACCCCAAATGCGCCTCTATTTTTTTTCACTCTGTACAGCTGCACCACTCACACAGGACTAGGCATGGCACTGAGTGTGTAGTAATTGTCCTCATGCTAGTGGCAATGTGCTCTCCACATCCACCATCCACGCCTAACCCGCCCACTCATCACCCTAACATGCGATGGCCAATTACCGTGCATTTTAGCAGTTAGTAGCTGTCCTCACTATAAGTTATTGTACATTAAAATGCATGTTGACCAGTTAGCAACAATTAGTAAAAGGCTTTCTTAAATTAAACTGCTTGCATGAATTGGATAGAGGTTGAATATCGCAACTACCTGTTGAGCAGTGGTGGTCACCGCTCTCCACGTATATTGGGCACCACTCATTATCTGGCTCTAAATTGTGCATATGGGAACTCATGCAGTAGGTGAGCCTCGGGAAATTCAGTCTGTGACCAAATCATAATTACTAACCAATTTTTAAAGTGTTTTTGTAGTGAATATTTATTTACTACCTCTATGCAAAAAATAAAGACAAACAATCCTAAAATTCAAATGTAAACTTAAGTGTTCCTACAGTAATGGGGACCTTTGGGTAACAGAATGCTGTTCCTTTAAATCCTTTGTATGCATCTAGTCACAGTGAGTCTTTTCATGTGGTTATGTATTTGGACCACTAGAGAGCGCTAGTCTAACATTCAGTGTGGTTCTGTATGAGAAAATGACCAGAAGCTTTCCTACATGCCTCTTGTAATCATGGAGGATTTAAATCTTACATGGGGCTCATAGCCTGGGTTTTCTAAATGCCCCTAGCCATACATCTAGCCCGTCAAGTTTTCAGGATAACCTCAATGAGTATGGATGAGATAGATTTGCATGCACTATCTCCATTATATGCAGATCTCTCTTATGCGTATTCATTGTGGTTATCCTGAAAACCTGACTGGCTTGATATGTCCTGAAGACTGGGTTGAAAAACTCTGCCCTAGAAGGTTCCTGAAAGCAGCCTGGATGCCTCTCCTGCTTTCTAGAATCATCTGAGGCTGATGGCAGTTGAGGACAATGAATAATCAATCTTCATCCTTAATTGAGGTACTGAAATGGTCATGCTGCTTTAAAAGAGTTTGCCTCAGACTTAAAGGCAATTTAGCTAATTAACTTTGGGAGTTAGCCAGACAGATCTTCAGGTATCGAGTGTGAGATTTTTTGTGTTATTGTGGTATGAGCTTTTAGTTTTTGAAGCTCTTTTCTGCACAGAATTTTGTGGGTGTTGCAGGTTTCATTGCAGAAATGTATTCCAATGTCTTTAATCCAATTTGTTGTTTTCAATATGTGTTTGAACATGACAGCACAGGAAACTTAACTATTCTATTGTTTAATGTTAATAGCTTATAGCTTAAATCATCCTATTAAATGAACAACATTTTGCCGACTCGGGTAATCTATTCCAGGCATATGGAGCAGCAAGGTGGAATGAGTGAAGTCTGGAGTTGGCTGTAGCAGAGAAGGGCACAGATGGGATTTTTCCAAGAAGAGTGGAGTTCTCGAGGAGGGGAGTAGGAAAAAATAAGAGAGGAGAGGTGATGAGGAGCCACATAATGAATGCATTTGCAGGTCAGTAGGAAAGGTTTGAACTGGATATGAAAACAGATAGGGAGCCAGCGAAGAGACTTGAAGAGGAATTATGTGAACATAGTGTCACTGGCTGAAGATTATATAGGCGTGCAGCCAAGTCTGGATGGATTGAAGGGGAGAGAGATGATTCTTTGGAAAACCAGTGATGACAGGTTGCAATAGTCTTAATGGGAGATCACAAGAGAGTGGATAAGGGTGATCAGAAAAGAAGGTGCAAATTTCACTGATGTTATAGATCAGCTACACACGTAAGAAGCATTTTTAGAAATCTGCTATTTACCCGTGGAGAGTCAGACAACACAGATTTCAGGGGGCGTGGTTTGGGCATGGTTTGGGGGCCAAATCATCATTCCCGACTGTACAAGGGGAATACTGTACACTTGGACACCAAAGATCTATGTTGGCTTTTATACCTGCCCCAATGCACACATAAGTGTCAGCTTGAAGGGGTAGGTACAAAAGCTGAAATAACTCCTCCCCCCACCCCACCAGCAGTATCACTACCCACTCCCAATCCCTGGACCCATTGAGCCCCTGTGAAAGTTTAACATTCCTTCAAACCCTGCCATGCTAGTTCAGCACCTTTTCCTTCCCTTGTTTTATCCCTGCCTACATCTTCTGTGTTTGTCTTGACTACATTGTAAGCTCTGATGAGCAGGGACTGTCTCTTATTTGTCTGTGCAGCGCTGCATACGACTTGTAGCACTATACAAATGCTCAGTAGTAGTAGTAGCACCCCAAAAAGCCCTTATTTGGCAGCTTGTCACCCAACAGTGGTACTGGAGACTACTGTTAGAGATCAGACACCATTTTGAACCCGATGGAGTAGGAGAGGTTGCAGATTGTTAGACTATCAGGGAGTCCCCCATAGGTGCCATATGTGGGATTTGGGGTGGGCTTGACAGGTTTGGGGAAGTTCAGGGATTTCTAGACTGGCCAATCATGCCTTATATGAAAGATTGGCCTCTAGTGGTGGTACCACAGGTTTGCCACAAGAGGTCATCGCCACCATTTTGAAGCAGGCTGGCATCTGGGCAGAAGCAGAAACAGAAAGCTCTAGCTCAATGAGAATTAGGTACCATGATCCCCCCCCCAGGGGTGATAAGGCCTGTTAGGGGGGTCTTCCTGTCTGAATCATCCTTTATGGGAGTTGGTTCACATTGGGCTGGTCACATGGGTTTAGATGTTTATGGTATGGTCAGAGTTGGGAGTGGAGGGTTGATTTTGGCTGGGGAATCTGATTAGGGAGTAATGAATTGTTGTGTTGAGGGGGAATCCAGTATAGGTGCTGATCAGATGGGCAGTGGGTTGTCATTGATGAGGCCTGTGTTGAAGATGAGGGACTGGGAAGAGGCATAGAAAATAGCAGCCACAAGACTATTTTCTTTATATTATGCATTCCAGCTGACATGCTACCAGACTGCTGGCAGCACAGATATATTTAATACCACCTCGAGGTGACATTAAGTGCAGCCACATTATCGACATCTATGACAGCTAGCATATCACAACATCCTGCGTGCTAGTTGTCACCAGATGGTATACCCACTCTCCACCCTGATCACATCCTGAAATGCTAAGACCAGTTAGTGTGGTATTTTTACCGCTTTGGCTAATCTTAGTTCACAGTAGCAGTTATTGCGTGTCATTAGTGTGCACTAAACCCCACGGTAACTGTTACTGAAGTTTAGCAAAAGGGCCCCATAGATAAATTAGAAGTTATAGAATCAACAAATTACAGTATGTTTCCCATCACCTAAGGATCTGAGTCATAAGAGATTTGATGAGAAAACTATTATATTTTGTGCTGCACATCATTGGAATATGCTTCCTATTGAAATAAGTCTTAAAAAGAAGTATGCTAGGTTCCAACAATTATTAAAAATGTGATTAATACAACAGTATCAATTATGATTTTCAATTAATGACATATTTATAAAAGTCAAAAAATAAAGAAGCTCAATAAAAAATTACATAGTAACATAGTAAATGACGGCAGATAAAGACCAGTATGGCCCATCTAGTCCACCTAGTAAGATGGCAAGAGCAGGTACACATGCTGCTCCATGCAGGTCACCCCTCCCCATGTCTTTGTTTAGAGGTGAACCCACCGCTCCATGTAGGACACCCTTATTTGTTGAGAAATTAGATAGTTAAGTTTATTTTGATTTTATCCTGTTGCTGTAAAGGGATCCACTGTGTCTGTCCCATGCCATTTTGAATTCTGTCACTGTATTTGCCCCCCCCCCCCCCACCACCACTTCCATCAGGAGGGCATTCCAAGCATCCACCACCCTTTCAGTGAAAAAGTATTTCCTGACATTGACTTTCAATTTACCCCCTTGCAGCTTCATGTTATGCCCTCTAGTTTTACAGCTTCCCCGTCTTTGGAAGAGGTTTGTTTGTTCATTATTTCTCTTGTATTTAAAGGTCTGAATCATATCTCCCCTATCCCTCCTCTCCTCCAGAGTGTACATATTTAGGTCTTCAAGTCTCTTCTCATAAGGCTTCTGATGCAGGCTCCAAATCATTTTGGTCGCCTTCCTCTGAACAGTTTCCAGTCTTTTTACATCCTTTGCAAGATATGGTCTCCAAAACTGAACACAGTATTCCAAGTGAGGCCTCACCAGTGACTTATACAGTGGCATTAGTACCTCTTCCTTTCTGCTAGTAATTCCTCTTTGTATGCAACCCAACATCCTCCTGGCTTTTGCTACTGCCTTGTCGCACTGTTTTTCCACATTGAGATCCTCAGAAATAATCACACCAAGGCCCTTCTCCTGGTCCATGCACACCAACCTCTCACCCCCTATCGCGTACATTTCCCTTGGATTTCTGCTTCCCAAGTGCATGACACTGCACTTCTTCGCATTAAATCTTAACTGCCAAGCATTAGACCATTCTTCCAGCTTTTGTAGATCTTTCCTCATGTTCTCCACTCCCTCAGGGGAGTCCACTCTGTTGCAAATTTTTGTGTCATCTGCAAAAAGACAAACTTTTCCATTCAGTCCTTCAGCAATATCACTCACAAATACATTGAACAGTGCCGGGCCCAGGACTGAACCCTGGGGCATCCCGCTAATCACCCTCCTTTCATCCGAGTGAGCTCCATTTACCATCACCTTCTGTCATCTGTCAGTCAACCAAATTCTGATCCAGTTCACTACCTTGGCACCCATCCCCAAACTACTGAGTTTATTGATAAGCCTCCTATGAGGAACAGTATCAAAGGCTTTGCTGAAATCCAGGTAGATGATATCCATCACATGCCCCTGATCTAGTTCTCTGGTCACCCAGTCAAAGAACTCAATCAGATTTGTTTGGCAAGATCGTCTTTTCGTAAAACCATATTGCCTCGGGTCATGCAACCTGTTGGTTTTGACAAAGTCCACTATTCACTCTTTCAGGAGTGCCTCCATTACTTTTCCCACCACTGAGGTAAGGCTCACAGGCCTTTAGTTTGTCACTTCTTCCCTGTCACCACTTTTGTCCTGAGGAACTTCTGTTTCCAAGGATCTGTTGAACACATCCTTTAATGGCCCTGCAAGAACCTAGGGTTATGTTTACTAAACCGTCTTAATGTTACCGGTGCTAGTTGCAGCATTAATGTGAAGAATACCATATAAGGTAGTGGACGTTCCGGCGGCAAGGTAGCAAGAATCTGTATCGTGTGATAGTGGGCGCCGTGGCATGTTAACGCTCGTTAACCCTAAGTTCATGCCAGCGCAGTGTTAGAAGCTATAAAGATGAAGCCCACTGGTTACTGCAATGACTGTGGAGGCATGGGTTCGATCCCGCAGTGGTGTTATGTAAGAAGACTGTCTGAGGCATTTCCTTTTAATTTTAATCAGTGCTGCCAGCAAAAACACCCTCACAGTGCCGTAACCTAAGGTGCCGCATAAGGTGCCCTATAAGTCACTCCATAGGGCACATTATAAAGTGCCCTGTCTGCCAAGGCACCTTAAAATGTGCCCTATAGGGTACACCGTGGAGTGTGTTTCAGAAACAAAAACTGAAACACACTTCACAGATATCAGAAAGGTTGCTATGATGAATCTCTGTCAACAAATTGTGTTTAACTTAGGATTTGTCATCTGACATTAATCATAGCAACCTTTTGATATATGTGTAACGTGTTCCCAAGTTTAGGACGGCATTGCTAAGGTATGCAGGTGTTAGTATTGGTAGTCGCTGCTCCGCGCAGGGCCCAACAGCCTGATAGTGGAGCCTGTGGGTGTGGGTGTTTGTGCCCCTGTTGGCCGCTACTCTAGGGCAGAGGTTCCCAACTCTGGTCCTGGTGGGCCAAACACGGTTCAGGTTTTCATACTGTCCCTAACGAATATGCATGAGATACATTTGCATACAATGGGGGCAGTTCATACAAATGCAGCACAGGCATATTTATTAGGGACAGCATGAAACCTGAATGGTGTTTGGCCCTCCAGGACTGCAGTTGGGAAACTCTGCTCTAGGGATTGCACATGTTTATGTTGTCTGTGCTCTGTAGGGTAAAATATAGGCGTTTCAGGCATGTTTATTTTATCTGCAATAAAGGTTCCATCTTTATTACCACAGTTTAGTGCTGTGGTAAAATATGGGGAAAGGGTTGGCAGGAGCCACAGCTAGGACTTGAACCTGTGACCTTCTGCGCCTGAATACACTGGCTGTGTGTACTGCACCATACTGTTGCCACAGGGACAGTTCATTCCCTGGGGATACCATGACTGTTCAACAGACAGACCCTGTCTGTTGCATTGCACGACACCCACCTAAAAGGGACTAGGCCATGGTCTGCTGTGGGAAGATGTCACTGCCCCCTCCACCACCATGCTGACATACCCTTGTGCCGGTGGTGTTGGTGGTGCGCAGTCCCAGGCCATCCAGTGTGCCAGTAGGCGGCTGCCTATGATGCGTGATATGGGGTAGGGGTGCCAGTATAGACATCCACGCTTCCCCCAGGCACCACCTGCCAATGTTATGTGCCCTTTGGGGTACTTGCTGGGTACTGTCCCCTGGGACACTGTAGGACACACACTCGTGGACATGTTTGCCCTTGGTCAGTTGCTGTCTTGCTGGTTTTCTGCTTCTATATTCAATAGTACACCCCCACTGCCATTGCCTTCCCCCTTTTATATGGAATTTATATGGATTGAAATTCCATATAAAAGGGGGAAGGCAATGGCAGTGGGGGTGTATTATCGATCACCTGGCCAGAATGACCAAATGGATGATGAAATGCTCAAAGAAATCAAGGAAGCTAACAAAAGTTACAGCGCAGTAATAATAATGGGTGATTTCAATTACCCCGGTATCGACTGGGTCAGTGTCACGTCAGGACATGTTAGGGAGATAAAGTTCATATTAGACCTAGTCCTTAGTGGAACACCAGATATAGTGCAAGAGATAAGGGTGTTGGGGCCACTTGGCAATAGTGATCATAGCATGATCGCCTCTGATTTAATTAGTGGAGGAGGGAGACTATGATAAAATGAGGAAAACAGTTAAGAAAAAACTAAAAGGAGCAGTTGCAAAGGTTAAAGACATACATCAAGCTTGGGTGTTGTTGAAAAATACTATCTTGGAAGCCCAGACCAGCTGTATTCCACGCTTTAAGAAAAGTGGAAGGAAGTCCAAAAAACTGCCAGCATGGTTTAAAGGTGAGGTCAGAGAGGCTGTTGTTGCCAAAAAAGCATCTTTCAGGAAATGGAAAAAAGAGCCAAACGACGAAACCTGGAAACAGCACAAGAACTGTCAAGTCAAATGCAAGGCAGGCAAAGAGGGAATTTGAGAAGAAGCTTGCTGCGGAAGCAAAAACGCGAAATAAAGACCTTTTCAAGTACATTCGTAGCAAAAAACCTGTGAGAGAGTCAGTTGGTCCATTAGATGATAAAGGGGTTAAAGGAGCACTAAGAGGCGACAAGGCGATAGCGGAGAGACTGAATGAATTCTTTGCTTCGGTCTTTACTGAGGAAGATGTAGAAATGTTACCCATGACTGAAGTGGTATTTAAAGGAGCGGAAGAATTGAAGGAAGATGTAGGGATGTTACCCATGACTGAAGTGGTATTTAAAGGTGCGGAAGAATTGAAGGAAATATCGATACATCGGGAAGATGTCTTACAACTATTAGATAAACTGAAGAGTAGCAAATCACCTGGGCCGGATGGTATACATCCAAGGGTGTTGAAAGAACTGAAATATGAGATTGCAGACCTGCTATCAGTAATCTGTGAACTATCATTAAAATCATCTCTAATACCTGAAGATTGGAGGATCGCCAATGTAACACCAATTTTTAAGAAGGGTTCCAGGGGTGATCTGGGAAACTACAGACCGGTGAGCCTGACGTCAGTACCAGGAAAAATGGTAGAAACCATCATAAAGAATAAAATTACTCAGCATGTAGACAGTCACAACCTAATGGGAGACAGCCAACATGGCTTTAGACAAGGAAGATCTTGTCTTACTAATCTGTTATGTTTTTTTGAAGGAGTGAATAAACAGGTGGACAAAGGTGAGTCGGTTGATATTGTGTATCTGGACTTTCAGAAAGCCTTTGACAAGGTCCCTCATCAGAGACTTTTGGCAAAACTAAAGAGTCATGGGATAGGAGGCAGTGTACTATTGTGGATCAGGAACTGGTTAAAAGATAGAAAGCAGAGGGTAGGGCTAAATGGCCAATTTTCCCAATGGAGAAAGGTGAATAGTGGTGTACCCCAGGGATCTGTGCTGGGTCCGCTGCTTTTTGACCTGTTCATAAATGACCTGGAAAGTGGAATAACGAGTGAGGTTATCAAATTTGCAGATGACACAAAACTATTTAAAGTTGTTAAAACCCAAGAGGATTGTGAAAAATTGCAAGAGGATCTTGATAAATTGGAAGACTGGGCATCAAAATGGCAGATGAAATTTAATGTGGACAAGTGCAAGGCTATGCACCTATGGAAGAACAACCCAAACTATGGTTACACGATGCAAGGTTCCACATTAGGAACCACCACCCAGGAAAATGATTTAGGCGTCATTGTGGATACCATGTTAAAACCCTCGGCCCAGTGTGCAGCGGCGGCCAAGAGAGCAAATACAATGCTAGGTATGATAAGGAAAGGAATGGAAAATAAAACAAAAGATATTATAATGCCTCTATATCGTTCCATGGTGAGACCGCACCTTGAATATTGTGTGCAATTCTGGTCGCCGTATCTTAAAAAGGATATAGCGATTTTAGAAAAGGTTCAGAGAAGAGCCACCAAAATGGTAAAGGGGATGGAAGGATACTCCTATGAAGAAAGGCTAAAAAGGTTAGGGCTCTTTAATCTGGAAAAGAGACGGCTGAGGGGAGATATGATAGAAGTCTATAAATTAATTAACGAAGTGGAACGGGTAAACGTAGATCGATTGTTTATGTTATCAGAATATAGAAAGACTAGGGGACATGCAATGAAGCTACAGGGTAAACTATTTAAGACTAATAAAAGAAAATATTTTTTCACTCAACGTGTAATCAAACTCTGGAATTTGTTACCGGAGGATGTAGTAAAGGCTGTTAGTGTAGCTGGGTTTAAAAAAGGTTTGGACAAGTTCCTGGAGGAAAGGTCCATAAACCATTATTAAGAAGTGACCGAAGATATCAATGCTTGAACCAGTACATGCATTGTGGAACTTGTGTCTCTTGGGGAAACTGCTAGGTACATATGACCTACATTGGCCACTGTTGGAAACAGAATACTGGGCTTGATGGACCTTGGTCTGACCCAGTATGGCATATCTTATGTTCTTATGTTCTTATGTAAGTTGAAATCCAGAACTTCCAGGGTAGCATTCTCCGAAATGCTTCCTCTTCCACGCGCAGGACCCAAAAGGCAGGCAGAGCTCCGGAGTCTCAATGCGTGGATGAAACAATGGTGCAGAGATGAGGGTTTTGGATTTGTTAGGAACTGGAGAACATTCTGGGGAAAGGAGGGGCTCTTCTGAAGGGATGGGCTTCACCTTAACCGGGATGGAACCAGGCTGCTGGCATTAACCTTTAAAAAGGAGATAGAGCAGCTTTTAAACTAGATATTAGGGGAAAGCCGACAGTCGCCCAAGAGCGGATGGTTCGGAAGAATGTATCTGTGAAGGATACTACCAAAAGCAGAGAGGTTCCACAAAAGAGTAAAGTAGCCCAAATGCCCTCAAGTATGGAGCAGACAGAGCTTAAAGATCCCAAATTACCCATGTCTAACAATAGCCAAACTAATATGAAGAAAATACATTCTCTAAAATGCTTGTATGCAAGTGCTAGAAGTCTAAAAAATAAGATGGGAGAGTTAGAATATATAGCACTAAATGAAAGGTTAGATATGATTGGAATATCAGAGACATGGTGGAAGGAGGACAACCAGTGGGACACTGTGATACCTGGGTACAAACTATATCGAAATGATAGAGCTGATCAAATTGGTGGAGGGGTTGCTCTCTATGTTAGGGAGGGCATTGAGTCAGAAAGGATTAAAGTTTTGCAGGAAGCAAAATCTGCTGTAGAATCTATATGGATTGAAATTCCATGTAAAAGGGGGAAGGCAATGGCAGTGGGGGTGTACTATCGAGCGCCTGGCCAGAATGACCAAATGGATGATGAAATGCTCAAAGAAATCAAAGAAGCTAACAAAAGTTAAAGCGCAGTAATAATAATGGGTGATTTCAACTACCCCGGTATCAACTGGGTCAGTGTCACGTCAGGACATGCTAGGGAGATAAAGTTCCTAGATGAAATAAATGACTGCTTCTTGGAGCAGCTGGTTCATGAACCGACCAGAGGGGAAGCCATATTAGACCTAGTCCTTAGTGGAACACCAGATCTAGTGCAAGAGATAAGGTTGTTAGGGCCACTTGGCAATAGTGATCTTTGATTTAATTAGTGGAGGAGGGATAGTAAGGAAATCCACAGTACTACCTTTTAACTTTCGAAAGGGAGACTATGATAAAATGAGGAAAACAGTTAAGAAAAAACTAAAAGGAGCAGTTGCAAAGGTTAAAGACATACATCAAGCTTGGGTGTTGTTGAAAAATACTATCTTGGAAGCCCAGACCAGCTGTATTCCACGCTTTAAGAAAAGTGGAAGGAAGTCCAAAAAACTGCCAGCATGGTTTAAAGGTGAGGTCAGAGAGGCTGTTGTTGCCAAAAAAGCATCTTTCAGGAAATGGAAAAAAGAGCCAAACGACGAAACCTGGAAACAGCACAAGCACTGGCAAGTCAAATGCAAGGCATTGATAAGGCAGGCAAAGGGAGAATTTGAGAAGAAGCTTGCTGCGGAAGCAAAAACGCGAAGTAAAGACCTTTTCAAGTACATTCGTAACAAAAAACCTGTGAGAGAGTCAGTTGGTCCATTAGATGATAAAGGGGTTAAAGGAGCACTAAGAGGCGACAAGGCGATAGCGGAGTGACTGAATGAATTCTTTGCTTCAGTCTTTACTGAGGAAGATGTAGGGATGTTACCCATGACTGAAGTGGTATTTAAAGGAGCGGAAGAATTGAAGGAAATATCGATACATCGGGAAGATGTATTACAACTCTTAGATAAACTGAAGAGTAGCAAATCACCTGGGCCAGATGGTATACATCCAAGGGTGTTGAAAGAACTGAAATATGAGATTGCAGACCTGCTATTAGTAATCTGTGAACTATCTTTAAAATCATCTCTAATACCTGAAGATTGGAGGATCGCCAATGTAACACCAATTTTTAAAAAGGGTTCCAGGGGTGATCCGGGAAACTACAGACCGGTGAGCCTGACATCAGTAACGGGAAAAATGGTAGAAACCATGATTAAAAATAAAATTACTCAGCATGTAGATAGTCATGACCTAATGGGAGACAGCCAGCATGGCTTTAGACAAGGAAGATCTTGTCTTACTAATCTGTTATGTTTTTTTGAAGGAGTGAATAGTCAGGTGGACAAAGGTGAGTCGGTTGATATTGTGTATCTGGACTTTCAGAAAGCCTTTGACAAGGTCCCTCATCAGAGACTTTTGGCAAAACTAAAGAGTCATGGGATAGGAGGCAGTGTACTATTGTGGATCAGGAACTGGTTAAAAGATAGAAAGCAGAGGGTAGGGCTAAATGGCCAATTTTCCCAATGGAGAAAGGTGAATAGTGGTGTACCCCAGGGATCTGTGCTGGGTCCGCTGCTTTTTGACATATTCATAAATGACCTGGAAAGTGGAATAACGAGTGAGGTTATCAAATTTGCAGATGACACAAAACTATTTAAAGTTGTTAAAACCCAAGAGGATTGTGGAAAATTGCAAGAGGATCTTGATAAATTGGAAGACTGGGCATAAAAATGGCAGATGAAATTCAACGTGGACAAGTGCAAGGTTATGCACCTAGGGAAGAAAAACCCAAACTATGGTTACACGATGCAAGGTTCCACATTAGGAACCACCACCCAGGAAAAAGATTTAGGCGTCATTGTGGATACCATGTTAAAAAACTCGGCCCAGTGTGCAGCTGCGGCCAAGAGAGCAAATAGAATGCTAGGTATGATAAGGAAAGGAATGGAAAATAAAACAAAGGATATTATAATGCCTCTATATCGTTCCATGGTGAGACCGCACCTTGAATATTGTGTGCAATTCTGGTCGCCGTATCTTAAAAAAGATATAGCGATTTTGGAAAAGGTTCAGAGAAGAGCCACCAAAATGGTAAAGGGGATGGAAGGATATTCCTATGAGGAAAGGCTAAAAAGGTTAGGGCCCTTTAACCTGGAAAAGAGATGGCTGAGGGGAGATATGATAGAAGTCTATAAATTAATGAACGGAGTGGAACGGGTAAACGTAGATCGATTGTTTACCTTATCAGAATATAAAAAGACTAGGGGACATGCAATGAAGCTACAGGGTAAACTATTTAAGACTAATAAAAGAAAATATTTTTTCACTCAACGTGTAATCAAACTCTGGAATTTGTTGCCGGATGATGTAGTAAAGGCTGTTAGTGTAGCTGGGTTTAAAAAAGGTTTGGACAAGTTCCTGGAGGAAAGGTCCATAAACCATTATTAAGAAGGGACCCAGGATATCAATGCTTGACCCAATACAAGCATTGTGGAACCTGTGTCCCTTGGGGAAACTGCTAGGTACATATGACCTAGATTGGCCACTGTTGGAAACAGAATACTGGGCTTGATGGACCTTGGTCTGACCCAGTATGGCATATCTTATGTTCTTATGCGTACACTCATGTTCTCATCCATCCAACTCACAGAAGGTTCCTTCGGTTCCTTTTCCAGGAGAAGCACTATCAATACAGAGTGCTCCCCTTTGGCCTGGCCTCTGCACCAAGGGTGTTCACGAAATGCATGGCAGTGGTTGCTGCTTTTCTGCGCACCCTGGGAATATTTGGCTTCCCTTATTTGGACGACTGGCTCATTCGAGCTCCCACTCAATCAGAGGCCAAGACTGCTCTAACCTGCACAATGCGTATCCTTCAATATTTAGGGCTGGTAATAAACATCCCAAAATCCAATTTGATCCCTACTCAGTCCCTGGAGTTTATAGGGGCACTACTGGATACCACAAGGGCAAGGGCCTATCTTCCCCAGGCCCGTTGCCTTCGCTTGATGCAGTTAGCTTCTCAAACAGGGTCAAAACCCCTTCTAACTGCTCGAGAAATGTTACAGTTGCTAGGCCACATGGCATCCACCGTTCATGTGGTACCATATCCTTGCCTTCACATGAGTGCAGCTCAGTGGACTTTATCCACCCAATGGACCCAGGCATTAGGCTGCCTGTCAGACAAAATAGCAAACACGAGTCGCCTCATTTTGTCCCTCCAGTGGTGGAAGTCCCCTCAGAACCTGTTGCTGGGGTGTCCTTTTCAACAGCCTCTACCCCAGGCAACTCTTACAACAGATGCTTCTCCAGTGGGCTGGGGAGCTCATCTTCAGGACCTCTCCACCCAGGGCATCTGGTCCCCACAGGAGACTTATCTACATATCAATCTCTTAGAACTCAGAGCAATCTTCCTTGCTCTGCGAGTTTTCCACACCCTGCTCAGCCACAAGACAGTCCTTGTCCACACAGACAATCAGGTAGCCATGTTCTATATAAACAAGCAGGGAGGAACTGGCTCTCTGTCGCTTTGCAACGAAGCTCTGCGACTGTGGGCCCTCGCCAGAGAGCATCACATTCATCTTCTGGCAGTCTATCTTCCAGGTGCTCAAAACTCTTGGGCAGACAGACTCAGTCGAGTTCTGCTTCCACACGAGTGGTCCCTACACATGGACCAGGTATCCAGGATTTTTTCAAATTTGGGGAACCCCGGACATAGACCTCTTTGCAAGTCCGTGGAATGCCAAACTTCCCCGGTTCTGTTCCAGAACTCCGGCTCAGGGGGCTCAGGCAAGGGATGCTTTCCTCCTCCATTGCGGTCAAAACTTCCTGTATGTCTTTCCACCCATTCCCCTAATTCCCAAAACCCTGTTCAAGCTTCAGAGAGACAGAGGCCACATGATTCTCATAGTTCCACATTGGCCACGGCAAGTGTGGTACCCTCTGCTTCTACATCTCTCTCAAGCTCCCTCCCTAGAGTTAGGGTCTGTTCCAGACCTCCTCTCTCAGGAGGACGGAAAGTTGTGGCACCCCAATCCCCAGTCTCTGCATCTCAGGGCTTGGTTGCTGAAGGCCTAGATCTCCAGGATCTTCCTCTTTCTCAACAAGTGAAAGATGTTCTTTATGCTTCCAGAAAACCTTCCACTAGACATTCTTTTGCCTTCAAGTGGAAAAGGTTTACCATCTGGTGTTCTGGAAAGGGTCTTAACCCCCATTCAATACCTCTGGAATCATTGCTGGAGTATCTCCTGCATCTGTCTAATGCAGGCCTTAAGACAAATTCAGTAAGAGTCCATCTGAGTGCTATTGCAGCTTCCCTCAAGCCTCTAAATGGACAACCTGTTTCCTCTCATCCCCTTGTAGCAAGGTTCATGAGAGGCCTCCTTTTAACAAAGCCTCCCATTAGACCACCTCCGGTGGCATGGGACTTAAATTTGGTTCTTGGTCAGCTTATGAAGCCGCCTTTTGAACCTTTAGCTACTACCTCCTTGAAATACCTTTCTTGGAAGTTTATCTTTCTCATTACAATCACATCAGCACGCCGCATCAGTGAATTGCAAGCACTAGTAGCTAATCCACCTTATACAAGATTGCATCATGACAAGGTGGTCCTTAGGACTAATCCACACTTTATGCCTATGGTGGTCTCGCCTTTTCACCTCAACCAAGAGGTCTACCTACCTGTCTTTTTTCCAGGGCCTCATGCATCAAGTGCAGAGAGGAATCTTCATAACCTGGACTGTAAAAGAGCTCTAGCTTTTTACTTACAGAGGACACAACAACATAGAAAGTCTTCTCAACTCTTTGTTGCTTTTGATCCTTCTCATTTGGGACAACCAGTCTCCAAGAGAACACTTTCCAACTGGATTGCCCAATGTATTTATTTTGCCTATCAGAGCAAGAACATTTCTCTGGAGGGCCATGTCACAGCTCACAATGTGAGAGCCATGGCAGCCTCAATGGCTCATCTGAACTCTGTGTCTATCGACGACATCTGTCGAGCAGCCACTTGGGCCTCGGTTCATACCTTCACAGCCCATTACTGTTTGGGCAAGGACTCCCTCAGGGATGCCTTGTTTGGTCAGGCTGTTCTCAAACACCTGTTCCATATTTAATCAACTCCTACCCACCATCCCTCAAGGAATGCCAGAGATCCAGGTGGGGAAGTGCAGCCCTGTCCCAGGGACACACAACTTATGGGCTCTCTCCCTGGCATCAAAAGCTAGGGAGTCCCCATATGTGAAGACTCATTCCTGCTTGTTCCTGGAGATAGCACAGTTACTTACCTGTAACAGGTGATCTCTGGGAACAGCAGGAATAAGTCTTCACAACCCACCCACCTCCCCTAGGAGTTGTCTCTCTCTCTCTATCTCTCTTCCTTTCCCTCTCTCTCTCCCTCTTTGTCTCAGCTATAAAACTGAACTGAGGAGAGACAGTTGGAAAGGCGGGAAGGCAGCATGCAGGTGCTGTGGGATGCTCCCAAAAGCTTTCTAATTGGACGCTGTGGAGCGTTCCCGCGCAGGCTCCGTCGGTACCGACGTACCCATATGTGAAGCCTTATTCCTGCTGTTCCCAGAGATCACCTGTTACAGGTAAGTAACTGTGCTTTACTGTATCAGTGAGGGATGCCCACATAATCTGCTGTAATTTCAGTATGTGGCATAGGATTGGGAAGAAGTATGCCCTGGTAGAGCCAGCATCGCCTTGACATGGGCATCAAAAGGATGACTGAGCAGGGGTGGTGATGTGCAAAGCATTCACTCAATTCCAAAGAAGTTATGTGCCATAAAGGACCTAACAGCCATCTGAAAAAAACAAAAACCATTCATATTCCTAGAATGCTTCACCAATGACATAACAGAACCGGTTAGTACGCAGCCACATGTCCACTAAACCTGCTCCCTCCCTGTTAACTGCAGTGTTCAACCCCAGTACATTATGAATCCTCCAGGTTTTATGTTCCTGTCATAAAGTACCCCCAAATCTGCTGTAATGTAAACTGCTCTGACTATAGGATAAAGCAGTATTAAAAAACATGCATACTAAATAAAATGAATAAACAGGAGAGGTGTGAGTGATACATCCTAATGATTAAAAAGTTCCTGTGTGGGCCATGGTGTAGCAGCTGGCAGGAGAATACATGACTGTACATGATGGGCATATGCCGATGGAGGGGCTGAAGGATGGATAGCGGTAGATGAGAGTGCAGTGTGGCCTTGCTGCCCCGATGTACCTGATGTGACTGTACAAATGCAGTTGTAGTGTGTGTGAAAAAAATAGTAGCTGTGCCACAGGGGAGTTCCAATTGCAGCTTGTTGGGTATGACAGCTGTCTCAGCTTTCCTAACCACCATATAAGCAGGTTGGAGTTGGTGCAGAGGGTGGCCACTAAAATGGTTAGTAGTCTTCGTTAGGAAGCATATGAGGACAGACTTATAGGGCCCGATGCTCTACTAAGCAGGCTATGTGCCGCTATGGCACATTTATTTATTTAGCTAGTTTTATATACCGCCAATTTAATTGTCTCACCACTAACCCCAGATATTCAATGTCGAGAGGGGGAGGGGGAAGCTGACATGAAGCAGAAGGGCCTGCCAAGACCATACCTATCAGCAGGTTACCAACAGCCCAGAACAGCTGCTATTCTCAGTTTGTGAGAATTCTAATTAGCTAGATCAGTCACTGGCAACCTGCATTTATAGGGCAACACTGGGCTGTGTCAGCCACTCACATATCATTTGTGTACATGCAGTTTACTAGTCACCACACACCGCATGTACACATAGCCACCATGAAAGTATTGTCTGGAGTTTGTATTTACAGATAGGTCTCTTCAGGCAGGAAATGATACTGTATTTGTGGCAATGTAAGTGCATTATGGGTTACTTCCATGAAACAAGCATTTGTTTTCACTTTATTTGTGGTCAGGAGCTGATATAGGCATGGACATCTTAACAACAGGGACAGATATGCTTCTGCCATTCTGAAATCCCACCGTGACGTGCATCTTCTTTGCTCAACCCAGGCTACTCCTCCTCCCTGCCCCTATGTTACATAGTCATTTTTGTGCTGGGAACATCTCATCTCTATACCCAGTTTCTAAAATGCCTCTGGGGAAGTCTCCATGATTTGCATGTCTCAGTTCCCATTTTCAGATGCCCAATTCATGAATAGGGCTTCTAAAATACACCCCCATATTATTTTTAGAGTCAACTAGTAATGTTAGTTATTTTTATATTTTTATGTACTTACATATTTCTGATTGGGTATTTTATGCTTCTAGGCTATTGTATATTGGATTCTTTATATATCTTGTCCTTTAATTGTAAACAGGTTTTTGCAATTTGAAGTGCTTTGGTTAAGCAGATTATGGGGGTTATTATAAAAGATCTATTCATGCTTTGGACATTGGCAAATGGGCATGCAGACATACAAATCAGTGAGATGTCTCCAGAGGCATTTTAGAAACTGGCTCTGGAGATGTCCCCAGCACGAGGACATCCAAACCATGAATGGGGCATGGTGGAGATGTCAGGGGTCTTTCGGACTGATGGATATGAGCAGCCAATTTTAGAAATGGCAATTATGTCAGCGCCCACCAGCAAGAGCACCCATGTCTATTCATACTCCAAGGCCGCATAAGCATTAGGAAGCGCTCATTCTACTATCAGAGCACATGGAGGGCATAGAGGAAGAGGTAAACGAATATTCTCTATCCTGTTTCTTCAGAGAAAACTGATGGGGAATGAGGCCGCATATTTTCGCATCATCACGGTGATGGCATGCCACATGCAGAATAGCAGGCATGGACATTCATTCTATATTTTATGGATGTCACCACTCCAAGATTTTGTAGTGGGGACATCTATGTGGCCGCTGTCATGACCATCCATGCTGGGGACGCAAAAAAGTAGAAAGCAGTGCAGTGAGCGGCTTCAAGTCTGGCTTGAGAGGCAGAGGGAAGGTGAAGACGGTTGGCATGAATGGAATGGAGGATCCAGTGCGGAATAATAACGGTAGAGAAGTAATAGAGGATACTGGTGGATATTCATTGTAGAAATGCTGAAATCTAGGTCTATATATGGCTTCATGAACTATAATCGTTATGCCCTCCATTGAGTGCCTGCTTAACTATCAGCGTCCTTTGGGCCTCAAATAAAACTCTTCAGACCTGTGAAACAGACTTTGCCTTACCGCAGCCTCCTCACATGTGCAGCTAGTGAATGGAACAAGAAGGTAGGGGAGAAGGGTCTGGCAAACCGACAACATTAGGGAAAACTAAACTAAACCAATCTACTACCAATAGGGCATTCTCCCTCTATGCCCCTACTCTATGGAATAGTCTTCCTAATGCACGAAGAGAAATCAAAGACTTAACTCAATTCAGAAAACAGCTTAAAACACACATCTTCACTGACTATTATCAATGTGAGCAGCCACCATAGACCTCTTCCACTGCCACATCAAAACTATTCACACTATTCAACTCCTTCCACCTTCCATACACTTGACGCACACAACCCCAAAATATCATCCAAACCACTTACCTCCTGATAATAGTTTAAAACTACGGTGTTATTGTTAATTATCTAAATATCTTTTGAAATATTATAGTTACTTGTACAATTGTTCCCTGTAAACTGTTACATAACTGTTCCTTGTAAACTGACTTGTGCAGTAGTTGAAATGTTATATGTAAACCGCTTTGATTACCATGACAAAGCGGTATATAAAAACCAATAAATAAATAAAATGTGAACATAGTGAATTTAACAGCTGCTGTAACCCATTTTATATTGTAACTGATACAATCGATTTACATATTTGTGCAAATATATTAACAGTCTGCAAATAGCAAGCCTGGATTTAGCAGCACTTCAGTATAAATTGAATTGAATATTCAACCTAATTCTTTGAAGTCTTTATGAGTGCTTTATTGAAAGGAATCTTGTGGTTGGACAATATGGGAACTTTTTTTGTTTATCACAGCCTTCAACCTACATGACTAAAGCAGGTTTTGCAGAATAGCATGAGACTCCCAGGCCATAAAACGCAGCAGTCTGTGCTTGCTGTAAAAATTGCTTTACAAAAGCAACTAGTGGCTTAGAAATCAAGTTATTATCGACCTACTTCATATTGGGAGCTATATCACTTCAGTTGGAATTAATTCTGTCTGTAAATTAGTGAGCAGTAAAACTATTCCAAATATGCTACATATAAATGCAATGAAACTAGCTCAGTGTTTATGTAAGTGCCACCAAGAATTAGAACCTAAGAGCCTTGATCTTGCACTATACAAATTCAATACAAAAGGCTTTACTGACATCTGGTGGAACCTAAGATAATAATTTGCATTTACTGATCAACCAAATAATAACTCAGTTAAACTATCATGCCCTATTGATGAATGTTTATGCCTCAGTATTAACTCAATGCTTGATGGCTTAGCATAGTTTTTCTGCTTTAGGGGTACCACTAACTTTGGTAGCTGTATAATGCATCGATATAGGAAAATATAGGTAGATGGTTTCTCCAATGGGAATGGCCGTAGGAGAACAATATGGAAATGTAGTGATGTATGAAAGAGGACAAAAGCACTAGTTTCGGATGGAAAAACATCTTTGGCCTGTTTTCTGCCTATCCCAAAAGCAGGCTTAATATTCGATGTGAAGCTCTACCACCCAGGGCCGGCCCAAGGGTGGCTGCTGCCTCAGGCAGACCTCCTGTGGGGACCCCCTCCCCCCGGTCACTGTACTGCTATGCTGCCCCCCACCCCCTTGGGCCACTGTACTGCTGTGCCACCCCCACCCTCCTGGCTGCCGGCTGAACATGCTGCTGCTGCTGCTGCCTTTGGGTTCGCTGCGGCATGGAAGGGAGGAATCGCCATGCCGCCCAACTGGCATTCATTGCCTCACCTGGGGGAAGAGGATGGCATGGCGATTCCTCCCTTCCTTGTTGTGGCGAGCCTTCAGGCAGCAGCACATATACTCGCTGCATGCTGCTCCTGTCCCCCCTCTAACAGGAAGTTGTGTTGGGGGAGCAGAAGTGGTATACTGTGATTACACACATGTGAGTCTCTGCTTTAAGTTCCCCCACAGCACTGGTGCCATGCTTGGAGGGAGGGAGTGATGAATCAATCAACTGGCATGCCACCAACCAGGGTCTGCCACCCTAGGTAATTGCCTAGTTTGGCTAGTGGATGGCCTGGCCCTGGAAGAACCTTGCCTGGATAAATCTCTGACTTCCAGACACCAGATGCCAGTAGGCTCCACTCAGCAGTCTGTTCACCTTAGCATGATCTGCATCTGCTACTTAATTTCAGAGGTCATCTTGTTCCTCTCTGGGATATGTATATAAACCCAGCCCTGACTAGCCCTCTTTGCTAGAGCTTAGTCAGTTTTGTGTTATCTTGTGTTTGGTTTCCTGCTAGAGGACTAGGGCTGTTAGAATCCATTCCAAGGTGAAGATCTTAGACTTTAGGAAGACTAACTTTGCGAAGATGGGCCAATACCTCAGGGAGTCGTTAGTGGGATGGGAACAGCTGGGGGATGTAGAAAAACAGTGGGCAAAACTGAAAGGGGGTATTTTAAAGGCAACCAACCTTTTTGTTAAAATGGTAAATAAAGGCAAAAGGAACAGGAGACCGCTATGGTTTTCGAAGGAAGTAGCTGAAAAAGTGAAGAAAAAGAGGGAGGCCTTCATGAAATCTGTATTTGGAAAAACTTAGAGAAGCTAGCAAAGTAGTCAAGAAGGCAAAGATTCAAAAGGAGGAGGAAATAGCCACTGCAATAAAATGGGGGGATAAGACATTTTTCAGATATATTAGTGAGAAGAGGAAGGGCAAAAGTGGTATTGTCAGACTCAAGGGTGCAGGGGGGGAATATGTAGAAGCTGATAAGGATAAAGCGGAATTGCTTAACAAATATTTTTGTTCTGTGTTCACAGATGAAGCACCAGGAGCAGGACCTCAGAAAACACCCACAAATAAGAACAGAAGCGAGGGACATCTTGAACAATTTTCAGAAGACTGTGTTCGTGAGAAACTAGCTCAACTTAAAGTAGACAAAGCGATGGGACCGGATGGGATACACCCTAGAATACTGAGGGAACTTGGGGACGTTCTAGCAACTCCACTGACTGACCTTTTCAATGCCTCGTTGGAGTCGGGAGTGGTGCCAAAGGACTGGAGAGAGGCTCATGTGGTACCTTTACACAAAAGCGGAAGTAAGGATGTGGTTGAAAACTACAGGCCGGTTAGTTTAACTTCAGTGGTGAGTAAATTATTGGAAACGCTGCTGAAAGAGAAAATAGTGAGGTTTCTGGAGTCCGGCGGATTACAGGATCCGAGGCAGCATGGATTCACCAGAGGCAGGTCTTGTCAAACAAATCTGATAGATTTCTTTGACTGGGTGACCAGGGAGTTGGACCGAGGGAGAGCTCTAGATGTGGTGTATTTAGATTTCAGTAAAGCCTTTGACACTGTTCCTCACAGGCGAATTATAAACAAACTGAGCACCCTAGGGATGGACCCTAAAGTTACTGCTTGGGTTAGAAATTGGTTGGGTGGGAGGCGACAAAGAGTACAAGTAAATGGAGCTCACTCTGAGGAGAAGGATGTTACCAGTGGTGTGCCCCAGGGATCTGTCCTTGGTCCGATTCTTTTTAACATCTTTGTTAGTGATATAGCGGAAGGGCTGTCGGGTAAGGTTTGCCTCTTTGCGGATGATACCAAAATCTGCAATAGAGTAGACACCCAGGAAGGTGTAGATAACATGAGGAGGGATCTAGCTAAGCTTGAAGAATAGTCTAGAATTTGGCAGCTGGGATTTAATGTTAAAAAATGTAAGGTCATGCATTTGGGCTGCAGCAATCCAAGGGAGCAATACAGTATAGGAGGTGAAGTACTTTTGTCCACTAAAGAAGAGCGGGACCTAGGCGTGGCTGTGTCTGATGATCTTAAAGTAGCTAAACAGGTAGAAAAGGCGACGGCAAAAGCTAGAAGGATGCTTGGGTGCATACGGAGAGGAATGGCTAGCAGAAAAAAGGAGGTGATAATGCCTCTGTATAAGTCTTTGATGCGACCTCATTTGGAGTATGGTGTGCAATTCTGGAGACCGCACCTTCAAAAGGATGTGAACAGGATGGAGTCGGTGCAGAGGGTTGCTACTAAAATGATTAATGGGCTTCATTATAAAGCATATGAGGACAGACTTAAGGATCTTAATATGTACACCTTAGAGGAAAGGCGGGATAGAGGTGATATGATTGAGATGTTTAAATACCTCCGTGGCATAAATGTTCAGGGAGAGAGCCTCTTTCAATTGAAAACAAGTTCTACTATGAGGGGACATGGGATGAGGGTGAAGGGAGACAGATTCAGGAGTGATATGCGGAAATATTTATTTACGGAAAGAGTAGTGGATCCGTGGAATAGTCTCCCAGTGGAGGTGGTAGAGATGAGGACAGCAACTGAATTCAAAAAAGCATGGGACCAACACAGAGGATCTCTAAAGGTAAAAAGTAGACTGTTGTTGTTGTTGTTATGGAAGGACAGACTAGATGGGCCTTGTGGTGTTTTTCTGTCATCATGTTTCTATGTTACACTTTGGATCCTGATTTGCTTTGCTGAACATTCTTAGATCCTGCACCAGTACCTGCTAGACATCTGCTTTGCTCTTTCCTTGCTCCTCCTTAGTGAGTTCCCTGTGCATGTGTTTCCTGTCTCCTTTGGAGTTCTTTTATTCTTGTTTCTCACTTTGGGTTCTGGTTTTGGATAGCAAAGACTTGGAAGCTATCAGCATTGGAGGGTTCCTCCTGAAGGGAAGGTGGCTATTGCAGGAAGAAAAGGCAGAAGACCTCATCCTAGCTGTCTTTGGACCGGAGATGTTCCCAACCTGTGGAGAACCAGTCTGTGGATCTCACTTGCTCACTCTTCTTGGGTCTTTCCTACTGATGAGAACTTTCACATCAAGTTCTAGCTGGTAGGGACCCTGCTGAACTGGCTACGGTCCTATCTGTTTAGGGAAAAATCCTATGGGGGAATTTAGCAGCTGAGTTAGCTGGATTAGCATCTAAGGCAGCAGCAAGTGCATATTGAGGAGTTGTTGTTCCAGACTATTCAGCCCATGGAAGCACTGCCTGCAGAACTTACTCCCACAGGTCCAATGCCAGAGATATTTGCATCCTGCCACATAAGGAAAGCAGGGCTGAGATCCGCCCCCCCCCCCCCACCCACACATGCTTTCCAGCAAACCTGAAAGCCTGCTGAAGATTCTTGCATCAATGTTCTATTGGATTTGTGCTACAGTCCTCTCATTTCCCTGACCACATATCCAGGGTGAACTACATTATTTCATTATAAACTGGGGAAGCATAATCCTAGGCTTCTGCACTCTGGGAAAAAGTGGACCCAATGATCATGAATGGTGATGACTTCAAGAACGTTTTCAGTGACCTAGGCCAGCTGGTTTCTCCTTCCTCCATTCTTCTTCAGATGTAGAAGGGGGCCCGTACAGTCAGCCAATATATCGTGGTGTTCTGCATTGTCACAATGGAGATAAGATGGAAGAGCAATGATAGTTTTCTGGAATGGCCTTCTGACTGGATCAAGAATGAATAGATTTCTTAAGACCTACTCCTGGAATTGGATGTACTTATATCCTTATGCTTATGGCTTGAAGCATATATCCTGGAACTAACATTCTTGTTAAGCAGCTTTGAGCAGCATGGGAATCCTCCTCCAGTATTCCTGCCAGTGGAGGGCAGTGCAATGTGATCAAGCTTGAATCGTGAGGCGCAGGCAGGTCCTGAGGGATAGGCAGGGACTTACCTATCCCTCAGGACAATTTCTGTGTCACAGCCCCAAAAGTGTAAGCCAGGACCTGAGAACTTATAAGGGTACTTTGAATTTGGTCACCATCCCTCCGAATCATGTAGCTCAACTCCTCTCAGTTTCTGTCACCCTGAGTTGGTTCACTGATAATGTGGAGCCATTGGTCCTCATCAATTCAGGGGCCACTAGAAACATCATCAGTCATAATTTGGTTTGATTGCATAGGATATCTCTGAAGCCAAATCTCTCATCTGTTTCCATTGTGGAAATTAACGATAGATCCCCTGGACCAGGGAGACATGCAAGAAATTTCTGTACATTTTAACTGATCAGAAAGTACTTGGCATTTGGAGTCGATTTTGTAGGGAGCATTGATGCACTGACCTGTTGGATTCAGGAACATAACTTCTTTATTGATCAGCTACAAGGACATATTTCCTTATTTTCTTTCCTTTTTGACTCCTCCATTCCAGATTCTAGACCCATGAATCTGGTGCTCTTAGCCTTTGCATTGAAGTACCTCTGGGTTTCTCAGCAGAATACCACTTGTTTACAGATGTATTCAGTAAGAGACAAGCTGAGAATCTACCCAAACATGAATGCGAATGTGATATTCAACTACTGTCTGAGAAAAACCAAGGCCATGTCAGATATAACAAGGAAAACCTAGCACAGGGCTTCATCCATTTTTCAGAGTCTCCCGCTAGGGCGGTGTTGTTTTGTGTAAAAGAAGGATGGTTCTCTCAGGCCCTGCATCGATTATCAAGGTCTTAATAAAATACTGTTAAGAAAAGGTATCCCCTGCCATTGGTCTCTGAAATGTTTGGAAGGCTCCAAGATGCCAAGATTTTCACCAAATTGGAATTTTTTTGTAGTTTATAAACTTAAAATCTTCTCTTCCACTGCCAACTCCAGACTTTGCTCACTCTACTTTGCTGTAACCTGTACCTAGAACACACTACCTGAGCCGGTAGGTCAGGCTCTAACTCTGGTCCTATTCAAATCCAGGCTAAAACCCACCTCTTCAAAGTTGCTTTTGGATCCCATATGTGTCAAGACTATCTCTAGTCTCCTGTTTTATGTTTATGTTTTATTGTATTTGATAAAAACCGCCTTTCCGGGAACCAAGGCGGTGTACAAGTAAAAACAAAGCAATAAAAGGAGGCCAAGGCCCATGGAAAAGGAAAGGAAATGTACAATCTTTTAAAAGGACAGTGAGAGAGAAGGAGGAAGACAGGACAGAACATAAACAGGGGGACACCACAAAAGGAAAGGCAGAGAGAGGGGGAAATCACACAAAGGGAGAGGGAACATTAAATGCTTGGGAGAATAGGTGGGTCTTTAGATTGCGTTTGAATACTGCGTGTTGTGGTTCTAAACGGAGGGAGGGGGGAAGGGCATTCCAGGCGGCAGGACCATCAAAAAAGAAAGCAGAAGAACGGGTGGACTGCAGGTGAGCGCGGGAAGGGGAGGGTAAGGTGAGACGGTTAAGGTGAATGGAGCGAGGGGTGTGTCGGGGAGAGTGAAAGTAGAGGAGATCTGTTAGGTACTGAGGAGTGCTATTATGAAAGGCTTTGTGAACTAGGACTAGAAGTTTGAAGGTAGCACGGAAGGGAACAGGCAGCCAGTGAAGGTGAAACAGTTGAGGGGTTATATGGTCTCGAAGGGAGGTGTTTGAGATGAGGCGTGCTGCAGTGTTTTGGATCCGTTGAAGGCGAGTTAAATGGTATTTAGGGAGACCGATGAATAGTGAGTTGGAAAAGTCTACACGGGACATAACTAGGGATAATACTAGGGTAATGAGAGCCGAGGGGGAAAGGAAGGGGCGAACAGAGCGGATTTGGCGAAGAAAATAAAAGGATGTTTTGGTGATGTGTGAGATGTGGGTGTGAAAGGAAAGGTCAGAGTCAAAGTGCACACCAAGATAACGAAAAGTAGAGACCAATGGTACAGGGGTGCCGGAAAAGGAAGGAGCTATTGAAGGAGAGGGGCCGTTATGAGAGAACCAGATAGCAGTAGTCTTAGTGAGATTAAGGTGGAGACAGTTGAGTGTTAACCAATTCGCCACAGCTGAAAGACAAGAGTCAAGAACTGTAAGATCAGGGGAGGAAGGTGAGGTGTGGTGGAGTAAAAGAATGTCGTCGGCGTAGAGAAAAACAGATAGACCAAATTGTTGTACTAAGGAAGCGAGGGGGGCCAAGAAGAGGTTAAAGAGGAGCGGGGCGAGAACGGAACCTTGAGGGACCCCGCAAGGAAGATGGTGAGGAACAGAAGGGGGGGTAGAGGAAGAAGAAGAGAGAACTGCACAGGACCGAGAGGAAAGAAAAGAATGGAACCAGTGATGAACTGTGCTGCAGAGACCTGCATCCCGTAGACGTTGGAGAAGGAGAGAGTGATCGACCAGGTCAAAAGCAGCAGAAAGATCCAAAGCAACCGCCACCGAGACATCACCACGGTCGTGAGCCACGTGTAAAGCATTTGTGAAAGCCAGTAGGACAGTCTCGACGCTGTGCCCCTGACGAAACCCGGACTGACGTGGGTGAAGAAAGTTAATGGTATCAAGGTGATGGGAAAGTTGTGCAAATACATATTTCTCGAGAAGTTTAGATAGAAAGGGGAGGTTGGAGACAGGACGATAGTGGGCAGGGATTAGAGGGTCGAGTGAAGAGTTCTTTATAATAGGGCGAATTAAGGCGTGCTTCCAGGGTTTAGGAAAAGTCCCAGTGGACAAACTAGAATTAAACATGGTGAGAATATAGGGAAGGAAACCCAGGGAGGGGGTGAGAAGCCAGGAGGAAGGAATGGGATCAAGGGAGCAGAAGGTTTTCTTAGAAGTAGAGATGAGACGATGAAGTTCTGGTGCCGTGATCGGGTCAAAGGAGGCCCAGAAGTGGGAAAGCTGTGAAGTGGGAGGGGGGGAAGGAACAGGGGGGGGAGAGGTGATAGGAGCAGGGCAGGAAGGTAAGGATGATCTTAGGGACGAGACCTTGTCACTGAAGAAGGAGGCTAAATGCGCAGGAGGGGGGTGGGTCGGAGCGAGGAGGCTGACTGAGGGGCATGTAGAGAAATAAGAGATTGGAAGGTAGAATAAAGATGTCGGGTTTGGTTTGGGGCATTAGAAATGGCATTAGAAAAGTATGAGCGCTTGACAGCGTGCACCTTAGAACGGTAGTAGGTGTGATGGGAGTTGAAGACTGCTAGAGTGTTGGGGGAAGGGGCCTTGCGCCACAGCCGTTCCGCTCTTCTAAGATGTGAACGGAGCAGCCGTAAACCACTGTGATACCATGGGTGTGAAGGGCGACGGCGAAGGGAGTGGGAGCGCCAGGGGGCTATGCGATCGAGAGTGGAGGAAAGGGTGGAGGACCAGAGGGTCACTTGGGAGTTGGGAGAGAGTGAGGAAAAGTCAGAAGGTAAAAGCTCCGCTGCTGGGGGAAACTGCTGCAGTGTGAGGGAGGTGAGTGGGCGTGAATGACGCTCTGGAAGGGAGGGGGGAGGGGAAGAAGAGGATGCTGAGGGAGGGTCATGTGACCAGGAGCAGGAAGCGGCAATGCAAACATGATCGGACCAGGGAAGACATATGGAACTGATATTGGAAAGCGTGAGAGAAGAGGAAGAAGACGTTATGAGAAGGTCAAGAGTGTGACCTGCCTGATGGGTGGGAATGGTAACATGTTGTAAGAGGGACAGGTCCAAGAGGAAGGAAAGGAAAGAGTGCTCTCGAGAGGAAGTAGGGGAGTCAACATGGAGGTTGAAATCACCTGCTATGAGTATATGGGGAAAAGCTAAAGAGACATCAGTGATAGTTAACAGGAGAGCATCCCAAAGCTCTGTGTTTCTGTCTTAAAAGCTCTATTGAGCAGGGACTGTTTCCCATGTATATATGTATAGCGCTGTGTATGCCTTGTAGTGCTATACACATGGGGCCTGATTCTGTCCTGCACATCCATCCCCTCTGTGCATCCGGTCTGAACTGGACGCACAGAGGGGATTGCGATTCTGATCCCGCAAGGCACGTCTAGCCCCGCAGGATCAGAATCGCGAACAATCCTGCATGTGCAGGCCAGGACAGTGATTCTGTCCGGCCTGCACTTGTAGGACTGTGCCCAGCTAACTCAGTCAGGGCATTTAAATGGAGCCACGGCGCCATGGCATCATGTTGCCATGGCACAGCGGCTCCATTTAAAAGCTGCGATGCCGGCCGCCAACCAAAACTGCAAATTCCCCACAGCTCGACCCTCAATCTGGCCTTCAAAGGCCAGGGTTGGGCTGCGGGGAATGTCCCCTCGCCCCCCCCCCCAGCCACTTCCACACCCCAAATTTAAAAAAAAAAAAGTCCAGGAGAGTTATTCCACCTCGGAGGTGGAATAACTTCCCCAGCCATTTCGCTGGCCCTGGATGTACAGGGCCAACATTAGAATTGGCGCTGTATGTCCAAGGCCGGAGAGCTCCCACTCCCTGTTCCCAGTCTGCCCATTCCATGCCCCCGACTAACTTCCCCGCACAATCGGTGGGGAAGTTAGTCAGGGGCTGAAGCCAGCACGAATAGCAGGGATGGATGTCCCATTGGGACGTCCATCCCCACTATTCATGGTTCAGAATGACCCTATGACAAATAGTACTAGTAATAGTTCATACAGAGTGAAAAGGTGGAAGACTGCCTTCAGTACAAGAGATGACCATTACAAGTACACAGTGATGCCACTCGGTGTTTGTAATGCCCTGTCTTCCAAGCCTCTGTCAATGATATCATTAGAGACCTTCCTTTGTAATATGTGATAATCTCAGTTGATGATACCTTGACCTTCTTTCCTGACCTCACCAGAGGATGACCCAATTAGATGTCAAATTAATACTGAGTTCAATTAAAAATGCATATTAACATTACTTTATTTGTTGGCCCACATTTTATGAGCACATAGAAATCATAATTTCATAGTCTTTTCTATTGGAACCAATTTATATACAACCGCTACTAGAAAGCATTTCTAAGGACTAATAATTAGCCTTAGAAATAATATTTATCTAGAAACATAGAAACATAGAAACATGATGACAGAAAAAGACCACATGGCCTATCTAGTCTGTCCTTCCATAACAACAACTACAACAGTCCACTTTTTACCTTTAGAGATCCTCTGTGTTGGTCCCATGCTTTTTTGAATTCAGTTACTGTCCTCATCTCTACCACCTCCACTGGGAGACTATTCCATGGATCCACTACTCTTTCCGTAAAGAAATATTTCCGCATATCACTCCTGAATCTACCTCCCTTCACCCTCATCCCATGAACCCTCGTAGCAGAACTTGCTTTCAATTGAAAGAGGCTCTCTCCCTGAACATTAATGCCACGGAGGTATTTAAACATCTCAATCATATCACCTCTATCCCGCCTTTCCTCTAAGGTGTACATATTAAGATCCTTAAGTCTGTCCTCAAATGCTTTATAATGAAGCCCACTAATCATTTTAGTAGCCACCCTCTGCACCGACTCCATCCTGTTCACATCCTTTTGAAGGTGCGGTCTCCAGAATTGCACACCATACTCCAAATGAGGTCGCACCAAAGACTTATACAGAGGCATTATCACCTCCTTTTTTCTGCTAGCCATTCCTCTCCGTATGCACCCAAGCATCCTTCTAGCTTTTGCCGTCGTCTTTTCTACCTGTTTAGCTACTTTAAGATCATCAGACACAACCACGCCTAGGTCCCACTCTTCTTTAGTGGACAAAAGTACTTCACCTCCTATACTGTATTGCTCCCTTGGATTGCTGCAGCCCAAATGCATGACCTTACATTTTTTAACATTAAATCCCAGCTGCCAAATTCTAGACTATTCTTCAAGCTTAGCTAGATCCCTCCTCATGTTATCTACACCTTCCTGGGTGTCTACTCTATTGCAGATTTTGGTATCATCTGCAAAGAGGCAAACCTTAACCGACAGCCCTTCCGCTGTATCACTAACAAAGATGTTAAAAAGAATCGGACCAAGGACAGATCCCTGGGGCACACCACTGGTAACATCCTTCTCCTCAGAGTGAGCTCCATTTACTTGTACTCTTTGTCGCCTCCCACCCGTGACCCAACCAATTTCTAACCCAAGCAGTAACTTTAGGGCCCATCCCTAGGGTGCTCAGTTTGTTTATAAGTCATCTGTGAGGAATGGTGTCAAAGACTTTACTGAAATCTGAATACACCACATCAGTGGCGCTCCCTCAGTCCAACTCTCTGGCCACCCAGTCAAAGAAATCAATCAGATTTGTCTGACAAGACCTGCCTCTGGTGAATCCATGCTGCCTCGGATCCTGTAATCCGCTGGACTCCAGAAACCTCACTATTTTCTCTTTCAGCAGCGTTTCCAATAATTTACTCACCACCGAAGTTATATCTCTGTATGTGTGTGTGTACAGTATATATATATATATATATACAGGGTGGCCCAAAAAAAAGTGAGAACATCTCGCAGCATATAAGTTATTTAAAAATTCAAAAAGACAGATGTAAACGATTGACAAATTTTTAAAAAAAAGATGGTGACCGGAAATTGTCATAATAAAGACGTTATATAGCTAAAAAAGGTAAATAAGTAAACTATTTAAGCTTTTTTTTTTTTTAATTTCAAACAATCTTTATTCAAAAAATAAAGTAGGAATACAAAGTAAAGTCCACATCTAGGAGACAATCACCTGATTAAATAAACAGAAATAACTAGGTAACCAGGATCAAATTTACAAGGCCCATTTTACATGGAAAGAAAGAAAAAAAAAGTCATGAGGATTCTTTACTGGCCAAAAAAAGCCTCAAATTGACCGACATCAAGAAAAACATACTTAATGCCCTCCAGAACCACTATGCATTTGCAAGGATATTTCAAAAAGAAGGAAGCCCCAATAGCAATAGTCCATGCTTTCAAAGCCAAAAACGCTTTCCGACGAACCTGAGTACTCCTACTCACGTCGGGAAAAATTTGTATAGGTTCCCCACAAAAAACCTGATTTTTCTTTTTGAAGTATAAATTCAAGATCATATTTTTATCTGGTAATGACACAAAAGACGCAATCAAAGTCGCACGCTGTGGAATTAAATCAGTAGAGGATTCCAAAAATTGAGAAATATCTAAGGACTCTACACCAATGGGGTTCCCTTCTCGTACATCATCAGGGGAGGAAGCCTTCACTGCAGAAGGAGTAGGAATATAATATAAAGAGGAAAACTTGATAGAATCTACATTATCAATTAGCAAGACTTCCTTAAAATATTTTTGTAACAAAATTGACGGAGAAAGGTAATGGGTAGAAGGAAAATTTAAGAAACGCAAATTTTTTAAATGATTGCTATTCTCCAAAGCCTCTAACTGATGATGAACCAAAGCACTATCTTTTATAGAGGAAGACGCAGCAGCCTCCAACACAGAAAAGCGACCCTCCAATTTAGTCAACAACGTTTTAGAATTAGAAAACAAAACATCATGATCTGAAAACTTTTGTACCACATCAACAGAAAAACGTTCTACTTGGGAGAAGGAGGCACGAAAGGACCCTTCCATACGTGCTACCAACTCCCAAATATCTTTCAAGGAAACTTCAGCAGGTACCGTCACATCCAATGCCCCAGATGAAAAAACAACCGGAGAAGGCATCCTAACTTTCTGTTCCCCCAGTGTCAGTAAAGATGAAGCCTCCTGAACACAGGGAGGAGTTCCACCGAGAGAACCCTCTCGGACAGAAAAAACCTCCAACACCTCTTCCTTTCCGGGTTGGACTTCCCCAAGCACAATAGAGGACTCAGACACAGTACTCATAGACTCTCTCGCAAGATCTTCCTGAGAGGGAGAGGATCCAGCACCCACAAGATGACGATCCATGGGACCAACAGTTTTACCAATTTTGGCAGGAACCGATGGAAACACCTTTTCCTCCGTCTCCCCATGAGACCGTGACATAAGCTCCTCAAGCTCCGAAGGGGCTCCAAAGGGGCGGGACCTGCCCCTTTGGTCATGCCCCTTCGGGCACGCACCCACGGGCACGCACCCACGCACGCACCCAATCTCCTCCTCCACCAAACGCCACACGGATCCAACAGATGCAGGAAATAGCAGGCAAAGTCTCACCGGAGCAGCGGCGGGCCAACACTGAAATAGCGGCCCCGAAGGGGGCGAGGTCTCCCAATCTCCTCCTCCACCAAACGCCGCACGGATCCAACAAGCAGGCAAAGTCTCACCGGAGCAGCGGCGGGCCAATGCTGAAGTAGCGGCCCGAAGGGGGCGGGGTCTCCCAATCTCCTCCTCCACCAAACGCCGCACGGATCCAACAGATGCAGGAAATAGCAGGCAAAGTCTCCAACTATTTAAGCTTTTAATTTACGAGATGTTCTCACTTTTTTTGGGATACCCTGTATATATATATATGTGTATAAATTGATTCCAATATAATAAGAAGGCTACAAAATTGTGATAGCATAAATTTCTACGTGCTCTCATAAAAAGTAATCCAACAAATAAAGCAATATTAATATGCATTTTAATCTGGCTTGAAATTAATTTAACCACACATAGGCAGCTTATGTGTTGGCTAGGTCAACATCAGCTCTTTGCCATGCTGGAGAGATGTGCAAGTGTGTTTTTTTTTATATATAATTTCTGATAAAGGCTTTGAGATGAACCTCAGTAAGGTTGCTGGTATATTTGAAAGGCCCCTACCAGCGGGCCTCAAGGCTTTTTAGCATTTCTTGTCTTTGTGAGCTATTACAGGGGATTAATCCAGAACTTTTCTTAGCTCATCTCTCCTCTTATGGTGCTGTCCTAGAAGGGTATACCTAAGATCTTCTGGAACCCCAAGGCTCAAGAAGCCTTAGAGAAGTTGGAAACCTTCTAGTGGCCCCCAATGCACAAACACTGTGCATCCTATGCTTAGGCCTGCCCTGTATGTGCTAGAGCCAATTATGATGTAAAGAACTGGGAACTATCAGAGACATTTACCAAGCCTAATCCAGATTCTAGTTGTCCAATTAGTAATGATAAACAAAGAAATCACTTCAGTAGTCTTTCTAACCTCTGGATGGCCAGACAACTTAGAATTATGTCTCCATTTGAATATTTCCAAGCAACAAGCACTAGGGATGAAGATCTGACCAGTAGGAATAGAATCTGGGAGTTCCATAGCATGAGATTCTTGGGAATTGTCGCCAGCCATTCTGAATTTGGAATATTTGCAAACAATCTGAGAAGGAAGTATTTTGGAAAAGGAGAATTTCTGACACAAGAACATGACAAAAGAGAATTCTTTGGAGTAAATTTCTACAGCAGGAGTCAATAGGTAAACAATCTATTTAGCATTTTCTATAGAGCTCCAGACCAGACAAACTTTGGGCCAATCAGGAAACAGGAAGGAAGATCACCAGCAATACTTCAGGCTGGCTAAACCCTGCTCTCCTGGAGACATGATTGCTCTTCTATAAGATGGCTGTCTTTTTTAACCCAAAGGTCATTGGTTTGAGACCAATTTCTAACTATGAGAGAAAAAATGCTAGTTGGGGTTTTTATGTGGGTTTTTTTCTCGCTTTTTATTTTTGACCTTTTTTAAAAAAACTTTTAGCCATAATGCACTTTTAAGATCCTTCTATTTTATTTTTGATTTGTTCTTTATGGCATCTCTAACTGCTTTTTAATGCCTCCACACAAGCTCAGTGCACGCTCAGGGCACCACTTCTTTATGGTTTTGTTACGATTACTGTATAACATAGCAAAATTATTCATGTGTTTTCTTTAAAAAATATCTTGTGTTCTCTTTTAACTATAATTTTGTTTTGTGTGCTTTTAAAACTAATGGTAATATTTTGTTTTGAAAAGTCCCTGAACTTTGACCTTTTTCTGGAGAAAACCCAGCTCTTTAAACATATCACACTATGGTTTGGAGATTTCTGGCTTTGGTACACATTACCCTCCACATGCATTGTGCATGTATTGGTATTGTGTATCTTCCTTCACTGTTAGATACTCCATCTACAGCCTTCATGTTTTGTATAGTTTCTATTTGGCATTTTAATATGTTTTTACCTGTTGCATGTTCCTAATGAACATTTAGTTATATTTATTTATTGATTGATTCATTTAATTATTAATTTATTTATTTGTGCCTGTGTACTTGATAATTTTACTGATTTTTTATTATATTTCTGTGATTTTATTTGAGAGGAGTACCTCGTGAAGAAGGTGTTCCGCCAAAACGCGTTGGGGTTTCTTAATAAATTTTTTTCAAACCAACCACTGTTTTGGCGCACCTGTTTCTTGTTGTGTTATATATCTTTTACAAGTGTTTGTGCTCTCATTGGACCCTCTGATACCCTTTCTATCCTTCAGCCAGTTTTTAATCCAGTTTTCTACCTTTGGACTCACCCCTTGGCTATTCAGTTTATTTATGAGAATTCTATGTGCAACACAATCAAAAGCTTTGCTGAAGTCCAAAGAAACCACATTGAAGATCTAATTCAGGGGTCTCCAATTCTGGTCCTGGAGGGCCGCAAACTAGTCAGATTTTCAGGATGTCCCTAATGAATATGAATGGGATATATTTGCATGCACTGCCCCCATTGTATTCAAATGTATGTCATGCATATTCTTTAGGGTCATCCTGAAAATCTGACTGGTTTGCGGCCCTCCAGGACCAGAATTGGAGACTTCCTGATCTAATTCTCCACTTACCCAATCAAAGAAATTAATCAAATATGTTTTCACTAATTCACAAAGGGGGGTTGTGCGGGAAAGTTATACGGGGGTGGGGAAGGAGCAGCATGGGGGCGGAGAGTGGGCGGGCAGTGGGTGGTCACTGGCCCTGGACGTACAGGGCTGATTCTAATGTGGAATAACTTCTAGGGTGGAATAACTTCACTGGACTTTTCAATTTTGCTGCTCCGTGGGACGGAAGGGGCTGGGGGGGGGGGGAGGGAAGTGTTAAATCCCTGCAGCCCGACCCTGGCCTTAGGAGTCCAGATCGGAGGTTGGGCTGCGGGGAATTAACATTTTGGGCAGGTGTCCAGCATCGCGGCTTTTAAATGGAGCCGCAGTGCCATGGTAACATATCGCCATGGCACCACGGCTCCATTTAAAAGCCCTGGCTGAGTTAGCTGGGCAGTGCCTGTACGTGCAGGCCGGGACTGAATCGAAGTACATTCCTGCACGTACAGGCTTGTTCGCGATTCTGATCCTGTGGGGCTAGATGTACGTTGGGATTGGAATTGGGCCCAGTGTGATTTAGTGTATTTGGGAAAGGGTACATTTGACTGTATTACCAAGTTATAGTTAAACTGCAACAATATTTATTTCAAGAATTTGAAGACTTATCTTTATCAAATAAAAGTTTTCAATGTTGTCACTTACATTTATTCTCTATCTATCTATTTAACATTTACAAAGCACTTCAAATGTAAGAAGCGCTGTACATACATGAAGAAAAGACAGTCCCTGCTCATCAGAGCTTACAATCTAGTCAAGAAGATCACAAAATACAAATGCAATCAAGTAAGACAAAGTATACAATAAACAAGAAGAGCAAAAACAAGAATCAAGAACAGAAAGCAATAGAGAAGAGATGGGTTTTCAATCTGGACTAGAAGAGGTCCACAGAGGGTGCATTGCACACAGACAGAGGTAGATTGTTCCAGGCAAAGGGTGCGGCCAGGTGAAAGGAGCAAAGTCTAGAATTAGCAGTACGAGTGGAGGGCATAGATAGACGAAGGCTGTTCGAAGAGCGAAGAACGCGAAAGGGGATGTAAAGAGAGATAAGAGATGATAGGTAGTGGGGGGCTGAAGAGTGAATGCATTTATAGGTCAAGAGGAGGAGTTTGAATTGGATCCAGAAGCGGATGGGAAGCCAATGAAGGGACTTGAGAAGAGGAGTGACATGGGAAAAGCGATGCTGACAAAAAATTAGTCGAGCAGCAGAATGTTGAATAGATTGAAGGGGAAAAAGATGGTTTGTGGGAAGGCCAGCAAGGAGAATATTGCAGTAATCAAGACGGGAGGTGATCAAGGAGTGGACAATCATTTTAGTAGTGTCATCAGAAAGGTAGGGACAAATTTTGTTAATGTTATAAAGGAAGAAACGGCAAGTCTTGGCTACAAGTTCGATATGAGTGGAGAAAGAGAGAGAGGAATCAAAGATAACACCCAGGTTACGGACCGAAGAGACAGGAAGGATTAAAGAGATATACACAGAGACTGAGAAAGGGGGTAGAGGAGGGGAGGCATTGGGGGGAAAGATAAGGAGTTCAGTCTTAGCCATATTTAATTTCAAGCGGCGGTGAGACATCCAAGTAGCAATGTCTGAAAGGCAAACAGTGATCTTGTCATGGATTGCTGAAGAGATATCAGGTGAAGAGAGGTAGATTTGAGAGTCACCAGCATAGAGATGGTAATGAAAGCCATGGGAAGAGATAAGAGCACCAAGAGATTGGGTATAGAGAGAGAAGAGGAGTGGTCCCAGGACAGAATCCTGGGGAATACCAACTGGGAGCAGGATGGCAGAGGAGGAGGAGCCTCCAGAACACACACTAAAAGAGTGATGGGAAAGATAAGAGAACCAAGACAGTACAGAGCCTCTAAAGCCAAGTGATGATAGGGTGATAAGAAGAAGGTTGTGGTCAACAGTGTCAAAAGCAGCAGAAAGATCAAGAAGGATGAGAACAGGATAAAGACCTTTGGATTTTGCTAGGAACAAGTCATTTGCTAGGAACAAGTCGTACCTCTACACAAAAGTGGTGACAGGGAAGAAGTGTCAAACTACAGGCCCGTGAGCCTTACCTCAGTGGCGGGAAAAGTAATGGAGGCGCTCCTGAAAGAGCGAATAGTGAACTTTCTCAAAACCAACAGGATGCAAGATCCGAGGCAACATGGTTTTACCTAAGGACGGTCTTGCCAAACAAATCTGATTGAGTTCTTTGACTGGGTGACCAAGGAACTAGATCAGGGGCATGTGGTGGATGTCATCTACCTGTATTTCAGCAAAGCCTTTGATACTGTTCCTCATAGGAGGCTTGTCAACAAACTCAGTAGCTTGGGGATGGGTCCCAAGATGGTAAACTGGATTAGAAATTGGTTGACTGACAGACGACAGAAGGTGATGGTACATGGAGCTCACTCGGATGAGAGGAAGGTAATTAGCGGGGTGCCCCATGGTTCGGTCCTGGGTCCGGCACTGTTCAATGTATTTGTGAGTGATATTGCTGAAGGACTGAATGGAAAAGTCTGTCTTTTTGCAGATGACACAAAAATTAGCAACAGAGTGGACTCCCCCGAGGGAGTGGTTAACATGAGGAAAGATCTACAAAAACTGGAAGACTGGTCTAATGCTTGGCAACTACGTTTTAATGCAAAAAAGTGCAGTGTCATGCACTTGGGTAGCAGAAACCCAAGGGAAATGTACGCAATAGGGGGCGAGAGGTTGGTATGCACGGTTCAGGAGAAAGACCTTGGTGTGATTATCTCTGATGATCTCATGGTGGCAAAACAGTGCGACAAGGCGGTGGCAAAAGCCAGGAGGATGTTGGGCTGCATACAAAGAGGGATTACCAGCAGAAAGGAAGAGGTACTTATGCCACTGTATAAGTCACTGGTGAGGCCTCACTTGGAATACTGTGTTCAGTTTTGGAGACCGTATCTTGCAAAAAATGTAAAAAGACTGGAAACTGTTCAGAGGAAAGTGACCAAAATGATTTGGAGCCTGCGTTAGAAGCCTTATGAGAAGAGACTTGATGACCTAAATATGTACACTTTGGAGGAGAGGAGGGACAGGGGAGATATGATTCAGACCTTTAAATACTTAAAGAGAAATGATGAACAAACAAACCTCTTTCAAAGACGGGGAAGCTGTAAAACTAGAGGGCATAAAATGAAGCTGCAAGGTGGTAAATTGAAAGGCAATATCAGGAAATATTTTTTCACTGAAAGGGTGGTGGATGCTTGGAATGCCTTCCCGAAGGAAGTGGTGGGGGCAAACACGGTGACGGAATTCAAAAAGGCATGGGACAAACACAGTGGATCCCTTTACAGCAATAGGATAAAAACAAAATAAACGGTACCATCTAACTTCTGAACCATATAACGTCTCAACAAATAGGGGTGTCCTACATGGAGTGGTGGGTTTACCCCTAAACAAAGACATGGGGAGGGGTGGCCTACACAGAGTGACAGGTGCACCTACTCTTGCCATCTTGCTGGGCAGACTAGATGGACCATGCTGGTCTTTATCTGCCATCATTTACTATGTTACTATGTTACTATATTTGATGCTTTAGTGAGAGCTGTTTCAGTGGAGTTCAAGAGACGTAAGCCAGACTGTAAAGGATCAAGAAGGGCATGCGACGAAAGGAAATCGAGACAGCGACGGTGGACAGCACGCTCAAGTAGCTTAGAGATAAAGGGAAGGAGAGAGATGGGTTGATAGTTAGATGGATAGGTAGGATCGAGTGAGGGTTTCTTGAGGAGGGGTGTGACTATGGCATGCTTGAAGTCAATAATGAAGGTAGCGGTGGAGAGGGATAGGTTGAGGATATGAAAAATGGAAGGGACAATAGAGGATGAGATGAGGCATAAGAGATGGGTGGGGATGGGGTCAAAGGAGTAGGTGGTGGGTTTGGAGGAAGAAAGAAGGAGTGCTATTTCATCATCAGAGACCACAGGGAAGGAGGAGAGGGTAGCAGAGGTTAGTGGGGAGAGATGGGAGAAAGGTGAGGTAGAAGGGGTAATGGGGAATTGGAGGGTAATCTTATGGATTTTGTCATGGAAGAAATCAGCTAGTGTTTGGGCAGGAAGAGAGGGAGGAATCAGCAGTGGAGGCACATTGAGGAGAGAATTGAGAGTATTAAAGAGATGACGAGGATCAGAGGCGAAAGAGTTAGTCAGATGGGTGAAGTAGGCTTGTTTGGCAAGTGCGATGGCTGATTGGAATGAGAAAAGCATGAATTTAAAGTGAAGAAGGTCAGCTCGGCAGCGGGATTTAAGCCAAAGACGCTCAGCAGAGAGGGAACAGGAACGCAAATATCAGGCAGTGGGTGTGAGCCAGGGCTGGGGAGAAGAACGCCTTAAGGGGAGCAAGAGTATCCAGGGCAGAGGAGAGTGCAAAGTTACAGGATGTCACAGCCTCAACGGATTTGGATAATAGAGAGGAGGAAAGGGGAGAAGAAATAGAGGAGGAGAGGGCTAAGGGATCAATAGCAAGAAAGTTTCTGAAAAGATTAGTGGAGACAGGATGAGGCTGAGATGGGGGATGATGAATAAGAAAACTTAAGAGGTGGTGGTCAGATAAGGGAAAGACTAAGTTGCAGAAGTTGGAGGGTGAGCAATTAGAGAAGAAAATCAGGTCAAGGCAGTGACCAAGTTGGTGAGAGGGGGCGGTGGAGTAAAGTGATTCTCAACCCAGTCCTCGGGACACACCTAGCCAGACAGGTTTTCAGGAAACCACAATAAATATGCATGAGAAAATTTGTATACAATGGAGGCAGTGCATGCAAATCTCTCTCATGCATATTCATTGTGGTTATCCTGAAAACCTAACTGGATAGGTGTGTACCGAGGCTGGGTTAAGAACCTGTGCTTTAGTGCTGTACAATATCTTAGTTTTCTCCCATTAAAAAATTATTATTTCCTATTCAGTCAGCAATTACAGCTAATTCAAACTTATTGAATCAACATTAGTTAAACAGATACTGCCTCCCACTCTATGCTTGAAATGCAAATAAACCGGTTGTATAATGCCTCAGGCAGGTATTTCAATCTGGGGCCACACCTACATAGCTCGCTGCTACATGTTGTTATTAGAATTTGTCCAGCTGCTGTGTTTGCTCTCTGGGTTTGATCTACAGACTGAAAACACTATGAGGATGGTGCATTTATCTGCTCTTCTTAAAACAGTTTTGATGCCATGCATTCTCACTTTGCGTATTTCAGGTGAGGAAGAAGTGTTACTTGTTTTCCCTAAGCAGGAATGGCCATGGTTAGGGGACTAAGCTTTGATTCTAGAGTACTGCTGAGAGGTAAGTTTGAATCCTGTAATACTGTACACCACTGGCTCTCTGTAATCTTTGGGAAGTCTCTTTCATTTTTTTGTGTCTCCATTTTCTCAGCTACAATTGAATAATTTTAACAAAGTGCTTCCTTGGACAGCAATTACATAGTCCCTGCATGTCACAGTACCAGATAACTCCAGGTCGTAAAGGACAGCTTGAGCCAATCCAGGTTTTATGTAGGGACTCATACTTTATCTACATTCTTCATTGGCAGCTTCAGAACACTTGACGTAACCAGTCTGTCCATTTTACAATCACATCCCTTTTTTGCATTGCCACTGCTCTTTGTTAGTGAAAATTTTGCAATCAGTTCATGTGGTTCAAAGTGTATTATGCAGATTAATTGACTGACCGTAAAATGCCCTATGTCAATGTGACCAAAAATTTGCACATTGGAGCAAATGTACACCGTTTCATCTTTTTTGAACATGCAAAGTTCTACTCATAGAAACAGGTATGAGTTGCCACCTGAACTTTCTACTGGCAGCAATTTCAAAGCAGAAGTAGATAGGTACCTTTGCTTTGAGAATTAACACCAAGACCATAGGTAGAAAGAGTGTACAGTCTTTATCCAGTGTGGGCAGTTTAAAGTTACTCCTGGAAGAGCCATTTTCTAGATGACTCAATCCACTGGATGGATAACACAGGTACACTACCAAAAAACTGCCTCCAGTTTTGCAACTGATTCCTATAGATTTTGGGGTGCTGAATCCAGGAAAAATAGCCAAAATGTTCCATCACGTTACGTTTTCATGCAAAATTCTATTTCTTACCCATATAAGGAATGTTCACATAATTTCTTTTTAGCCGACTGCAGTTTATTTTCTTGGCCCAAAATAGAGGTTGTAATGGTTAACTAACTAGAAACACTCCCTCATGATATTTTAGAGTGTTTTGTATTCATTTTATACATTAACAGGACAATTGGGAGGCGGGGGGCTAAATCCAGTACTCGCGCTGGCGCATGTTCTTTCCTGTTCGCCTCGCCTCGTTCGCTCGCTCAAACACGGTGGTTGCGACATGAACGTTCCTGTCAAATTTCAGTTTCTTGCAAGTTCATTATTACCTTTTGTTTGCTCAGTCGTAATCCAGCTTTATTCCGAAGTGGTTCACTACAGTTGTAGTTTGCAGTGCTGTGTATTTGTGATGGCTCACAGAGCCAGAGGTTGCGTCAACTCTCCGGACAGTTTTTGTTTTATTTGTGGGGAATATACCGTGAAAAAGCAGCAGAGGAACATTTCTGCATTTATTAAAAAAGTATATTTCACCTATTTCGGTTTGAAGTTAGGTGATCAAGACAAACCGTGGGCTCCTCACAAAGTGTGCAAGACATGTAAGGAAGATCTACGCTTATGGATGAAAGGTAAAAAACAAGCATTTCGTTTTGGAATACCTATGATGTGGTGTGAACAAAGAGACCACAGCAGTGACTGCTATTTTTGCTCTTGCATTGTGAAGGGATACAACTTAAAAAATAAGAACGTAATAAGTTACCCCAACCTTCCCTCAGCAATTAGGCCTATGCCTCATAGCAACGAAGTACCTGTGCCTGAACCACCAAAATCTTTAGATCATATTTGTGTGGACGGTTCTGATCATGATGAGACTCATCAGATGGCTTTTCCCGATGAGTCCAGTACTTCCGAGTTTGAAACTGAACCAGATCTGAAACCTGAACTTTTCTCTCAAGCTGAATTGAATGATTTAGTCTGGGATTTAGGACTCCCAAAAGATGCTGCCCAACTGCTAGGTTCTCGGCTTAAACAGAAAATCTATTGTCACCAGGAACAACTTTTTATTGGTACCGCAACCGCGAGACACAATTTTTGAAGTATTTCAGCAAAGAGGAAGATTTGGTATTTTGCAACGATATATATGGAGTGATGGAAAAGTTTAAACTCAAGTATGATCCTGCTGAATGGCGGCTGTTCATTGATTCGTCAAAAGACAGCATAAAAGGTGTTCTTCTTCATAATGGCAACACATTCGCTTCAGTTCCTATTGCTCACTCTGTTATTCTCCAAGAAAAATATGAGAATTTGGCCCTGATTCTTCAGAAGATTCGTTATGATGAGCATAAGTGGATGATTTGTGGAGACTTTAAAATTCTATCCATGCTATTAGGGCAGCAATCCGGTTTCACCAAATATCCCTGCTTCCTTTGCTTGTGGGATAGCCGGGCCCGCGACCTACACTGGGGGAAAAAAGACTGGCCAATTCGGGAGTATTTGAGACCCGGTGAGAAAAATGTTCTTCATGAGAGCTTGGTACCTCGTGATAAAATTCTATTACCACCTCTCCACATTAAGTTGTGTCTCATTAAGCAATTCATCAAGTCCCTTCCAAAAGATGGTGAGTGCTTTCGGTACCTTTGCTCAAAGTTCCCCCGACTTTCTGAAGCAAAGCTAAAGGAAGGAGTGTTTGTTGGCCCTGATATAAGGAAACTCATTTCAGATGGAGCATTCGCTGAAAACGATGTCTGAGAAGGAAAAAGAAGCCTGGGATTCCTTCAAGGATGTTGTTCTCAAATTCTTGGGGAACAGGCAGGATGAGAACTATAAGGATATTGTTGCCAGGATGCTCAATGCCTTCAAAGAACAAGGCTGTAACATGAGCCTGAAAGTCCATTTCTTTTTTTTTTCTTTTTTTTTTTTTTACATTTTTATTTAAGAGTTTCCAAATACAACAAGAAAATAGCTGATAACATTATTAAACAAGAATAGTAAATTACAATCAAGAAACTATTTCCCCCACATAAAATGAAACACATCAAGGGGAGAATTGTCAAAAATTATTATAAGATCAATCAAAATACAAGAAAAAAGGGGAGATTAAACACCCCACAAAAAGGAGCTGAAAAACAGTTAAATCATTTCCCCTCAACACTTGTACCTCCCTCTGCTTTTAAATCACAGGTGTTGGCATTGGGGGCAACCTTTTTCCTTAAATTTCCTTGTCGCTGTGTGATTACCTTGGCTGGGCGCACTTATGTGTATAATGATGTTAATGCCTTGAAATCTTTTTTTGGATTTGAAAGTCCATTTCTTGCACTCCCATGTGAACTACTTTCCCGAAAACTTGGGGGCGTACAGTGAAGAACAAGGTGAAAGGTTTCACCAGGACATCAAGGACGCAGAGAGAAGGTACCAAGGAAGATGGAACACCACTATGATGGCTGATTTCTGCTGGTTGCTGCTGCGGGAAACCCCAGATGAAAAATACGCCAAGCAGCGTACCAAGAGAAGCATTCGGGGGAAGAAGAAACGGGCCCACCAGGAGATTGATTGACCCAAGAATGACTTTAAAATCTAAACTGTGTTGACAAATATCGTGTTTTTACTAAACTTTGAAATAAAAATTTGCTAGTTATTACCACAGTGTCTGATCTCATTTATTAGAATTTTATTTTCACACCATCAAGTGTTTGTCTTCATGTATTGCAATGGTGCGGTTTGCGTTTTCTATTCTTACATACATACCTGTACAACATTTTTTGCACATTTCTTTGCTTTGCTTTGTGTCTAACCTCGCTCTTATATGCTCAATGTTTGTGCACATGTATGTGGCTGTTTTAAGTGCAGACAATTTTGCTACCATCACAGTGTGTTTTGTTGACATTACTCTATTCTTATGTGCTGCCTTGTTACAATTTTCTTTATTCTTATTTGAATAACTACTAAACAATTAGTATAAAGAATTCATCCAAGAAACTTTTATCTCGATCGCACTCAATCTGAAACGTTCACCTCAAACTGCTACCCCAATGTAGCAAAAAATCTGTACGTGATGGAGCAAATTGGTTACCAGATTTGGATTCAGCGCACTAAAAAACGTAAAAATCAATCGAAACATTAGAGGCAGTTTAAAAAAAATTTTTTTTAGTGTACCTGTGTAATTGCTCATGCAGTATGGATAAGTTTAACCGCTTATGAAATGGCTATGCTGAAGTGCAAAGGCAAGCAGCTTCACTGGCTGATGGGAGTGGCTGCGGGAAGAAATGGCCAGCTTACCCTTGTTGAGCTTGGTGCCCAGCCATTGAAGAAGGTGGTAGCTGCCTTGGACTGCTCAGGAGGTGATCCTCTGGGGCAGAGCATGGAAGGGGCTTTGTTGAGCCCTGATGATTGGACTCTTCCCCAGCAACCTGGAAACACTCGGGGGGGGGGGGGGTGGATCCTCTGACTACTGGCAGTGTTGTGCAGTTGCTGGAAGGTATGCCAGGCTGTCCCCTTGCTCAGTTTTCACCCAAAGGCATGAGTTTGATGGAAGGTACAGGAGTTTTATCTCTGGATCATCTTAGGAGAAGGCATGTAGAGCTTCCTGAAGGGAAGCAGACTGGTGTTACTTTGGAGCTCTATCAGTACTCTGGATAGATCTCTTAATGCTAATTTAGCACAACTTTCTTTGAAGGTGGAGTCTCTGACAGAGCTTGTTTCTGTACAGAGGAATGAGGCTGCTGAACATGAGGCCAGATTGGAACAACTGGAGGGTCAAGGGGCTGTTGGACACATCTGAGGTCACTCAAGTGAAGGAGAGTTTTGGGCTCTGGAGGAATTTATTTATTTTATTTTATTTTATTTATTTATTTATTTATTACAGGCTCTTATATACCACTCTATTCAGCATCAGCGCGGTTCACAATATAAACAACATACCATAACAACACATTGTTTGGTTTTTACATAGAACAAGGTCAGAGAACTTGGATAAAACCATGCTATTTAGAATCAGTGTGGTTTACATGTATACTAACAGGTACTTTTTATTCCCTTGTCCCCAAAGGGCTCACAATCTAAGTGTACCTGAGGCAATGGAGGGTTAAGTGGCTTGCCCAAGGCCACAAGGAGTAGCCATGGGACTAGAGACCCCAATCCCTCTGGCCTGAAGTTGCTTGTCCCCATGCAGGAATTGAACCCCTGGCCTTCTGGCCTGAGTTAACCTGTCCCAACCACTGAGCCACTCCTCCCTCCAGGAAACTGAGGTTTTTGGAAAATCAGATGTTGGGCAATCAGATGTTGGGCAACAGGATACTGGGCTTGCTGGACCATTGGCCTGACCTACTATGGCAAATCTTATGTTCTTATATAATGCCACACTGTTACTTATTACATCCTATTAGCTCCTTGATGAAGCTGTCTTTGGCACAATTCAAGTAATAAGGTCAGATGATACCAGTACACCCTAGCTTAGGATGTGGCTCATTTGTGTCATGGTACACACAAAACTAACCCACTCAGAGACACTGCTCCATGTTTAAATGCATATACAATGCAGTTTTCTTAACATACTTCTTTCCTTCCCACCATATTATATTCTTCTCTCAGCATTAGATTTAAGGGTCAATAACTCAGAAGATTGGTGGAAGACTCATCAACAACCTTTGCAATGCTGATGATACCACAATACTGGCTAAAACTGAAGAAGATCTAAAACATTTGCTTTTCATGATTGAAGAACATAGGGGTATGTTTACTAAACCTTCTTAACGTGCGCGCTGTGCAATTATCACGCGCTAAGGTACCTTAGCACGCGATAATGATGCTTTACGGGGCACAAAAGTGCCTTAGCGCGCGCTCACGCGTGCAGCGGCGCAAACGAGCGCTGAAGGCAGGGAAAGGCTCCCGGAGGGTGGAGGAAGGCTCCCCAGGGGCGGAGAGAAGGGGTCAATGGGTTGAGAGTGGGAGGGGAGAGGCTCCCCACACACTAACGATGTGAAATCCGAGGCCAAAACTAACGCAAGTGAAAACCTCGCGTTAGAGCTGATTTAAAGGGAAAAGAAACCATTTCTGTCAGCAATGTACAGCAAAACCAGGGAAACCAACAAAAAAGTGATAAGTGTGATACATGTGCACGGAACAAAAGTGCAAATAAACATTGAAAATTACCCCAACAAAATAAAAAAAAATCATAATCAAGCTGGGCAATAGTGATAGTAATAGGAAACATCAAAAAACACTCCCAAGAAAGCCCCCCCAAAAAAATATGAATTTTGGAAGGGTCTACGCTCCGTCTCCATACAAGGTGAATGATCCCACAGTGAAATAGCACTGATCAGGGTTTCCCTCTCCATTGGACAGGTTTCCTATGGCATGCCCATGTTCCACAACAGCAGGGCGGGCATGTCGGAATGGGCAACTGGACAGATGCTGGGAAAGGGGATACAGAGGGCTGCAGGCGGCACATGCTGTGGTGCAGCTGGGGCACAGTGCAGACAAGGCAGATGCCTAGGTGGCACTTAGGAATGCTGAAACTGTACAGCAGCCAGACATCAACTGATGAGGGCCCAACATGGGCACGAGAGTGTTTATCACAGTGTCACAGGGGATAGTACCCAGCAGGTACCTCCAAGGGCACCGAACATTGGCAGGCGGTGTTGGGGGAAGCGTGGACGTCTATGCAGGCACCCATACCCCAGAACACGCACCATAGGCAGCCGCCTACCTGAACACTGGATGGCATGAGACTGCGCACCACCAGCACCACCAGCAGAAGGGCATGTCAGCATGGTGGCAGAGGGGTACTGGTGGTGGAGGGAGCAGTGCCAGCTGCACCATGGCTGAACCCTGTTCAGGTGGGTGCCGTGCACTGCAACAGACTGGCTCTGGCAGACAAACAGCCATGGCATCTCTAGGGAATGCAAGAGCAAGAGGTCACAGGTTCACACCCCAGCCATGGCTCCTGACAACCCAGTCCCCATATTTTACGCAGTAATATACCGTGGAAGTAAAGACCAAACCTATAGTGCCGAGAACAGAACCATGCGTCAGCTGCCCATATTTTACCCCACAGAGCACAAACACCATACACATGCGCAGTACCTAGAGCAGAGTCTCCCAAATGCAGTCCTGCAGGGCCACACACCATGCAGGTGTAATGCTGTTGCCAATATGAGGACATGTCAGCATGGTGGTGGAGGGGTACTGGTGGTAGAGGGGGCAGTGGCCGCTGCCCACAGCAGACTGTGGCCTAGCCCTGCTCGGGTGGGTGCCATGCACTGCAACAGACAGGCTCTGGCTGACAAACAGCCATGGCATCTCTAGGGAATGCAGTGCCTCTGTGGCCACAGTGTGGCGCAGCACACACAGACAGTGTGTGCAAGAGCTAAGAGGTCACAGGTTCAAACCCCAGCCATGGCCCCTGACAACCCAGTCCCCATATTTTACACAGTAATAAACCGTGGAAGTAAAGACAGAACCTTTAGTGCAGAGAACAGAACCATGCATCAAACGCCCATATTTTACCCCACAGAGCACAGACACCATACACATGTGCAGTACCTAGAGCAGGGTCTCCCTAATGCAGTCCTGGAGGGACACAAACCATGCAGGAGTCATGTTGTCAGCAATAAAAATGACTGTGCTGCAGTCCCATGTGCCGCCTCCATGGTATGCAGATGTATCTCATGCATATACATGAGGGACAGCATGAAAACCCGAATAGTCTGTGGAAAACCAGGACTGGATTTGGGAACTCCCTCCCAGAGCAGTGGCCAACAGGGGCAGAACACCTGCACCCACAGGCCCCATCATCCAAATCCACCTGTAGCAACAGGATGGTAAGCCCTGTGTGAAGCCCCCAATATCAGCCCCAGCATACGGTAGCAATGCCACACTAAACCTGGCGATATGGCACACATATTTCAAAAGGTTGCTAAGATCACTGGCGGATAGGAATCCCGAAGTTAACCAGAATCTTCCCTTTAGCTGTATCATACCAAGCTCTCTGATGTCTGTGGAGTGTGTATCAGGTCTGGTGTATGACATTGTTTACCACCCTGGGGAGTGACCCCAACAGTATCGTGTATCATAGCCATGCCTGTACTGTGCCCAGGACTGGTGAGGTGGCCAGGGCTGCCAAGAGCCTCTATTTGCACAGTGCCGTCATAGGTGTGGGAGTGTGTGTATGTCCATCCAGTGTGTGGTGGTTGCCCACATCATTCGTAGCCCACACTGTTTGCACTGTGCCCAGTGTTAGTTTGCCAAAGTGCATAATGAGGAGCAAGGTACTGTGGGTAAAGTGTGGACAGGGCTGCCTGGGCAGGATGCATCAGCACAGGGCTCAGGGCAATGTGTGGGACATTGTAGAGTCTGGCAGCCACCTGCACGGACAGAGTGGCCACAGCAGGTCCTGCTGGAAAGGCACTCCCACCCTGACTGAGCAGTGACCACGGCATGGCTAGGTTCCCCCATAGTGCCACATAGTATGTCATTTAAGTGATATATATGGGTCTTCTTTTCGGGGAACCAATCACTGACCTAACTGCTTGGTGAGTATGTACACATCTTCCCCATTAATATGCACTATGGACTAGCTCGCACATTGTTTGCAGTTAGTATGTGTATGGCTGGGACACCTTGCAGGGTGTGGTGGCTGGGGACTCACTGTGCCCGCTGCTGGTGAATGTCAGAAAGTTGTGGGGGGCAGCAGAGCATTTCCAGCCCTACTGTCTGTCCCCTGTTGCTGTATGGCTGAGTACAGGACTGCCCCCCCCCCCCAAGGTTGTGTGTAGCTCTAGCTGGGTTGAAGTAGATGGTCCCCTCTACCGACACCATTGCAGGAATGTGGAGCTGTCAGTGGGAGTTCCTGAGCCACAGCGGGCAGTTTGGGTGGTACGGCATAATCTGCCAATGGGCCCATACAGGCGCCCCGCCCCCTGTCACAGAAACCATGTGGCCATGGCATCCACACAGAATATGCACTATTCTTGGTGCATCATAGTTCACAAGGGCTAGATGTGACTGGGAAACCAATACGGATGGAGATGTATTCTGAGGTGTGTCTGCAAGGACACCCTAATCTCTCACTGACGGCGAACTACAGCATAGCGTATCCCAGCTATGTCTGGAGCTGTGGACATGGTGCTGGGTGCCCCACGTCACCCTCAGGGTGGGCACTGTACACACACAATGTGACGGTCTGTAGTCACTCTGTGCCAGTAACACACATGGTTACCACCCCCTACCAGGCTGAGGTGCTGTGGGGGTGCACACGGTCAGTGCCCCCAACCTGGCCGAGGTGCTGTGGGGGTGCATACCCCATCCTGTGATCTTTTGTGGACTGCTGATATGCATGTGCAGTGCATCATGGGTATGTGTGGGTTAACCCTAACCTGATGACCACAGCAGTTGGTGTGGAGACCTGCAGTCCTTCTGTAGCCTGCCAGGGGCCTGGGTGTGGCCATACAGCTGTAGTCCACTGGTACATCACTGTCTGTGTGGCAGAGGTAATGGGTGTGAACCCACAGTGGGGTCAGTTGATAGGGCTGTCTGAGGCATAGCATTGTTTAATGTTTGATTAGTGCGGCCAGCAAAAACACCCTCAGCGCTGTAGCCTGAAGGTCCCTCATATGACACTCTCAACAGCGCTCCATGGGGCGCCCCATAGGGAACATTATAAGGTGCCTTGGTGGGCAGTGCACCTTATAATGTGGTCTCTGGAGTGCCCCATAGGGTGACTACTGTGGCACCGTAGGTTAAGGCACAGTGAGGGTGTGTTTGTGGGCAGCACAAATGAAAATATAACGAAACACTCTCACAAACCACTGCTGAGATGTAAAGGGCAATGTCCCAGGTAGTTGTATGCAAGAGCTGCACTGGGGGATCGAGCCCATGACCCCCGTACCATCAGGCAGTCCGTCAACCAATGTGCCACACCTCTGCCACAATGCTTGTATGTCAGCACCCCTACCTACAATTAATGCACATGAACGTGTCACACCTCCCTCGATCGTGTGATAATGTGCGCCATGCAAGCTATTGTGCGGTCCCGACATCTGGACCCTAACGCTCCCCCCCTCCCTTATGACATCCTGCACAGTTCTGCTGGGCACACATCAACACGGATTAGTAAACACACCCCCTTTGTTTATGTGTTGAGCCACCCATTGCTATGTGAAAGGGCATAGCACACCGGTGAGAACAATGCCCTGAGAGCCAGTGGAGCAAGACTCAAGTGTGACAAAGACCTGAGGAAATATAACATAGCAAACATTGTTTTTAAATGTCTGACAAATCACTGCTATGTGTGTCTGCAGCATAGAGCAGTACGTAGATTGTTGGCAACACAAGATCCTGTATACTAGTTGTAGCAGAGACAGGAACAAATGCACGTGTTGACGTACGTAGGCCTGTGCGTCGTGGGGCGTGTCAGCGTGTGCTGCGATGCGGGCGTATCAGCACGTGCTGCGGCGCGGCCGTATCAACGCGTGCTGCGTCAACTCGCGCTGCGTCAATGCGCACATGCGCATTGCAATACGCATGCACGTGCGTGCGTATGTGCATGTCTGCGTCCCTGAGTAGTGTGCAGGTGAGAATGGCCACCATGTCAAGGAAGCCTGCATTCACCAGCCATGACCTGCGCCACCTGGCACAGCTGATTGAGCCAAGGCAGCACAGGCTGTTCCCGGGATCCTCCAGGTGGCAGGACCTGGTGAGAGTACGGAGGGCCTGGGAGCGTCTCACACGTCGGTACAACCGTGTGGCGGACTACCTGCTGCTGCTGCTGTGAACCCAGAGTGAAGAACTTTGGAAGAGGGGAGAACTGTTTCTCTGCTAAAGCTGTGAAATCCAGAGTGAAGGAACTTTGGGGAAGGAGAGAACTGTTTCTCTGGTACTGCTGTGAACTCCCTATAAATAAAGCATTTCCTTTAACCCTCTACCTGGCTCCATGGGGATTTGTGTCCTGCCCGCTCACAGCATACTACATATGGTGACAGTGCTGGGATCTTCTTCTTAACCGAAGGACAGAAGAACACCCCCATGTCCCTCTGGGGCTCAGACCTTCACTCCGTGGAAGAGGGGTTTTAGTATACAGCTAAAGGGGCAAGCTGTGCCGGAATTAGGGCACACCTTCTGTATAGTTATAGGAGTATTTTTTTTTCTTTCCCCTTCTCCTACCCAGACGGGTGGGAACTGATAGAACCAGAATGGAGAGATTATTCAAGACCCTGGAGGAGGGACAGCAGCAACAACAATAGCAAGAACAGATGCTACAAGAGTTTTTGCAGATGCAAGGGACCCAGCAACAGCAATTACTACAAAGGTCTTTGGAACTACAACAAAACTCACTCGCGCAAACGTCCCAAATACATCAGGGACAGCAGCCACACCTGCCAGTCCCATCCCTGCCAAAAATGGTGGAGGACAAAGACCCAGACTCCTTCCTGACAAATTTTGAACGAACTGCTTGATTGGCTGGATGGCCAGAAGAGAGGTGGACTATTTACCTAGGGAACCTGATGACAGGAAGCTGCCAAGCCACTTTCCAAGAAGCCACTCTGGATGGAAGGGCCCTTTATGTGGCAGTAAAAACTGCTATACTGAAACAAGCGTGCTGTACGCAAGAAGCCTATCGCCAGTGGTTCCGGAAGGGAACTCTGGGACCTACAGAGAATCCCCGGAGTTTCTTCTACAAGTGAAGGAGGTGGCATGGAAGTGACTACAGCCAGAAGATAAGACAGGAGTGGAAGTAGCCAAGATCGTCCTGCTTGAACAATTTTTAGAAGGCTTGTCTTTCCCTAGAAGACAGTGAGTGTTCCATTTTGCCAAACTGACCCTGAACAGTGCTGTAGAGATAGCAGAAAGCTATTATGAAGCAAAGTCGGTAGCTGAGATACCCAGGATGAGGGGAACAAGGCCGGCTGGATCCCAAGGGGACCAGACATCGAAAGTGGAACCCTTGAGGACCACCGCACCAAGGATTCCACGCTCCCCAGCTGCCCAAACAGTCAGGACCGGCTATCTGATCTGCTTCAGGTGCAGAGGAAAAGGTCACTATGCCCCGAGTGCCCCATAGAAATGGGAAACACATGGACACACATGTTACAGCCTCACATAAGTGTGACATTTTGGAAGCATCCCTAATGAGCCACAGGTTGTAATACTGGTGGAACTTGAGGGCACTCACCTGCAAGCCCTCGTGAACTTGGGAAGCGTAAGGACCCTTGTCAGCATGGACACCAGGACCAGACATCAAATTAATTATGAGAACCTTGTGACTCTAATCTATGGTGATTAGCGGGCCTATCCAACGACACAAGTGGAACTAAAAATGGCTGCTGGAACGGAGACCCTGCCTGGCCTATTCAGTGGTTTTAGGCCAGGACCTCCCTAAATTTATGGATGTCTGGGACTGGAGGAAAGGCAGCCTTGACGACATGACCGAGGAGGACTTCCCATAACTTTTCCCCTGAGAAGACACAGATTTATTTGTCAGGAACCCCAAGAGCCCCAAGTCTCGGAGGCAACACTGGTGGGAAAGGGCCCGCTATAACGCACATACAGGGGTGGTTATGAATGAGAGCTCCATGAAGGAGGGGAGTACCCCAGAGGACACTATAGACGGGGGAACCTAGCACCCCAACAGGAGTCCCTGGAAGATGAGAACTGCCCACTGGGGTGGACTGGTATAGGAAACCCGGGCCAGTTTAAAAAAGCCCAAAGGGAAGATAACACCCTTAAGAATGCCTGGGACCAAGTTCAGGAGTTAGAAGGGACCACAGTAGACAGTCTGGACCCTTTCCCAAGGGCTTCTCCCTACTTTTTAGTATGGCAGGACCTCCTTTATAGGGTTACCCAGGGAACAATAGAGGAAGAAGAACTGAAGCAGTTAGTGGTTCCCCAAGCCTATTGCTGGCAGATAATGGAGTTTGCTCATAGTCATCCCTTGGGGGGGCACCTGGGGGTGGACAAGACCCAAGAGTGGATCCTGGCTCAGTTTTACTGGCTGGGGCTTTACAAGTAGGTGCAGCTCTTTTACCAGTCCTGCCCTATCTGCCAACTTCACAGTCCTGAAAGGGTTAGACCTGCCCCCCTAGTGCCCATGCCTGCTGCCGAGACCCCATTTGAAAGGGTTGCGATGGATTTGGTGGGACCATTGGAGCATACTCCCAGGGGAAATAGATTCATCCTGGTGGCCATGGACTATGCCACATGGTAACCGGAAGCGATAACTGTGCGAAATACAAGGACCACTACATTAGCCAATGCTCTTTTGGAGATGTTTTCCTGACTGGGGATCCCAGCTGAAATCTTTGCAGACCAAGGAACAACATTTGTCTCTCATGTAATGCAACAATTGTGCAACCTATTGAAGGTCAAAACCTTGTGGACCTCGGTATATCATCCCCAAACCGATGGCCTGGTCGAGTGCTTCAATAAAACATTAAAACAGATGCTGAAGAAGTTTGTGAATGAAGAGTGGAAAGACTGGGATCTGTTATTCCTCTACCTTCTGTTTGCTGTCAGGGAAGTACCCCAGTACTCAACTGGGTTTTCCCCCTTTGAGTTGCTGTACAGTCAGCAGCCCCAAGGGATCATGCAGATACTATGAGAGGAACCCAACCCTGGCTGGAGTCTAGTGGATTACGTCCTGCAAATAAGAACATAACATAAGAACATAAGATATGCCATACTGGGTCAGACCAAGGTCCATCAAGCCCAGTATTCTGTTTCCAACAGTGGCCAATCTAGGTCATACGTACCTAGCAGTTTCCCCAAGGGACACAGGTTCCACAATGCTTGTATTGGTTCAAGCATTGATATCCTGGGTCCCTTCTTAATAATGGTTTATGGACCTTTCCTCCAGGAACTTGTCCAAACCTTTTTTAAACCCAGCTACACTAACAGCCTTTACTACATCCTCCGGTAACAAATTCCAGAGTTTGATTACACGTTGAGTGAAAAAATATTTTCTTTTATTAGTCTTAAATAGTTTACCCTGTAGCTTCATTGCATGTCCCCTAGTCTTTCTATATTCTGATAAGGTAAACAATCGATCTACGTTTACCCGTTCCACTCCGTTCATTAATTTATAGACTTCTATCATATCTCCCCTCAGCCGTCTCTTTTCCAGGTTAAAGAGCCCCAACCTTTTTAGCCTTTCTTCATAGGAGTAGCCTTCCATCCCCTTTACCATTTTGGTGGCTCTTCTCTGAACCTTTTCTAAAATCGCTATATCCTTTTTAAGATACGGCGACCAGAATTGCACACAATATTCAAGGTGCGGTCTCACCATGGAACGATATAGAGGCATTATAATATCTTTTGTTTTATTTTCCATTCCTTTCCTTATCATACCTAGCATTCTATTTGCTCTCTTGGCCGCTGCTGCACACTGGGCCGAGGGTTTTAACATGGTATCCACAATGACGCCTAAATCTTTTTCCTGGGTGGTGGTTCCTAATGTGGAACCTTGCATCGTGTAACCAAAGTTTGGGTTGTTCTTCCCTAGGTGCATAACCTTGCACTTCTCCACATTAAATTTCATCTGCCATTTTTATGCCCAGTCTTCCAATTTATCAAGATCCTCTTGCAATTTTCCACAATCCTCCTGGGTTTTAACAACTTTAAATAGTTTTGTGTCATCTGCAAATTTGATAACCTCACTCGTTATTCCACTTTCCAGGTCATTTATGAATATGTCAAAAAGCAGCGGACCCAGCACAGATCCCTGGGGTACACCACTATTCACCTTTCTCCATTGGGAAAATTGGCCATTTAGCCGTACCCTCTGCTTTCTATCTTTTAACCAGTTCCTGATCCACAATAGTACACTGCCTCCTATCCCATGACTCTTTAGTTTTGCCAAAAGTCTCTCATGAGGGACCTTGTCAAAGGCTTTCTGAAAGTCCAGATACACAATATCAACCGACTCACCTTTGTCCACCTGTTTATTCACTCCTTCAAAAAAACATAACAGATTAGTAAGACAAGATCTTCCTTGTCTAAAGCCATGTTGGCTGTCTCCCATTAGGTCATGACTATCTACATGCTGAGTAATTTTATTCTTTATGATGGTTTCTACCATTTTTTCCCGGTACTGATGTCAGGCTCACCGGTCTGTAGTTTCCCGGATCACCCCTCGAACCCTTTTTAAAAATTGGTGTTACATTGGCGATCCTCCAATCCTCAGGTATTAGAGATGATTTTAATGATAGTTCACAGATTACTGATAGCAGGTCTGCAATCTCAAATTTCAGTTCTTTCAACACCCTTGGATGTATACCATCCGGCCCAGGTGATTTGCTACTCTTCAGTTTATCTAATAGTTGTAAGACATCTTCCCGATGTATCGATATTTCCTTCAATTCTTCCACACCTTTAAATACCACTTCAGTCATGGGTAACATCCCTACATCTTCCTCAGTAAAGACCGAAGCAAAGAATTCATTCAGTCTCTCCGCTATCGCCTTGTCACCTCTTAGTGCTCCTTTAACCCCTTTATCATCTAATGGACCAACTGACTCTCTCACAGGTTTTTTGCTACGAATGTACTTGAAAAGGTCTTTATTTCGCGTTTTTGCTTCCGCAGCAAGCTTCTTCTCAAATTCTCTCTTTGCTGGACTTATCAATGCCTTGCATTTGACTTGCCAGTGCTTGTGCTGTTTCCAGGTTTCAACGTTTGGCTCTTTTTTCCATTTCCTGAAAGATGCTTTTTTGGCAACAACAGCCTCTCTGACCTCACCTTTAAACCATGCTGGCAGTTTTTTGGACTTCCTTCCACTTTTCTTAAAGCGTGGAATACAGCTGGTCTGGGCTTCCAAGATAGTACTTTTCAACAACACCCAAGCTTGATGTACGTCTTTAACCTTTGCAACTGCTCCTTTTAGTTTTTTCTTAACTGTTTTCCTCGTTTTATCATAGTCTCCCTTTCGAAAGTTAAAGGGTAGTACTGTGGATTTCCTTACTATCCCTCCTCCACTAATTAAATCAAAGGTGATCATGCTATGATCACTATTGCCAAGTGGCCCCAACACCCTTATGTCTTGCACTACATCTGGTGTTCCACTAAGGACTAGGTCTAATATTGCTTCCCCTCTGGTCAGTTCATGAACCAGCTGCTCCAAGAAGCAGTCATTTATTTCATCTAGGAACTTTATCTCCCTAGCATGTCCTGTTGTGACACTGACCCAGTCGATGCTGGGGTAATTGAAATCACCCATTATTATTACTGCACTGTAACTTTTGCTAGCTTCCTTGATTTCTTTGAGCATTTCATCATCCATTTGTTCATTCTGGCCAGGCGGACGATAGTACACCCCCACTGCCATCGCCTTCCCCTTTTTACATGGAATTTCAATCCATAGAGATTCTACAGCAAATTTTGTTTCTTGCAAAACTTTAATCCTTTCTGACTCAATGCCCTCTCTAACATAGAGCGCAACCCCTCCACCAATTTGATCAGCTCTATCATTACGATATAGTTTGTACCCAGGTATCACAGTGTCCCACTGGTTGTCCTCCTTCCACCATGTCTCTGATATTCCAATCATATCTAACCTCTCGTTTAGTACTGTATATTCTAACTCTCCCATCTTGTTTTGTAGACTTCTAGCATTTGCATACAAGCATTTTAGAGACTGTATTTTATTCATATTAATTTGGCTATTGGTAGACATGGGTAATTTGGGATCTTTAAGCTCTGTCTGCTCCATACTCGAGGGCATTTGGGCTACTTTACTCTTTTTTGGAACCTCTCTGCTTTTTGTAGTATCCTTCAAGGATACATTCTTCCGAACCATGCGCTCTTGGGCGACTGTCGGCTTTCCCCTATTTTCTAGTTTAAAAGCTGCTCTATCTCCTTTTTAAAGGTTAATGCCAGCAGCCTGGTTCCATCCCGGTTAAGGTGAAGCCCATTTTATTTTATTTATTTATTTATTTATTTAGCTGTATTTATATCCCGCTTTTCACCGGGTCAAAGCGGTCAATTGGGGGATACATTTAACACGAGGGGATATGAGACACACACACTAATACATACAGGGAACATGGGCATTGGAGGGTTAAGTGGCTTGCCCAAGACCACAAGGAGTGCCTATAGGACTAGAAATCCCAATCCCTCCGGCCTGAGATTGCTGTCCCCAGGTGGGACTTGAACCCCCGACCCTCCGGCCTGAAGTACCTTGTCCTAACCACTAGACCACGCCTCCCTTCGGAAGAGCCCATCCCTTCGGAAGAGCCCCTCCTTTCCCCAGAATGTTCCCCAGTTCTTAACAAATCCGGACCCCTCATCTCTGCACCATTGTCTCATCCACGCATTGAGACTCCGGAGCTCTGCCTGCCTTTTGGGTCCTGCGCGTGGAACGGGAAGCATTTCGGAGAATGCTACCCTGGAAGTTCTGGATTTCAACTTCCTACCTAAAAGCCTAAATTTAGCTTCCAGAACCTCCCTACCACATTTTCCTATGTCATTGGTACCGACATGTACCAAGACAGCAGACTCCTCCCCAGCACTATCTAAGACCTTATCTAGGTGGCGTGTGAGGTCCGCTACCTTCGCACCAGGCAGGCATGTTACCAGGCGATCCTCACGTCTACCAGCCACCCAGCTATCAACATGCCTAATGATCGAATCACCAACTATAACTGCTGTCCTAACCCTTCCCTCATGGGCACTTGGCCCTGGAGAAACCTCCTCGGTGCGAGAGGGGTTTACATCACCTGGAGAACAGGTCCTAGTTACAGGATCACTTCCTGCCACACCAGGGTGATGCTCTCCTGTCACATGACCTTTCTCCTCCATGGCAACAGGGATGCTGCCAGACTGGAGGTGGGACTTCAGGACTATATCCCTGTAGGTCTCGTCTATGTACCTCTCTGTCTGTCTTATGTTTTCCAAGTCTGCTACTCTAGCCTCTAGAGAACGGACTCGTTCCCTGAGAGCAGAGAGCTCCTCGCACCTAGTGCACACGTAGGAACTCTCACCAGCTGGGAGAAAATCATACATGTGACACTCAATGCAAAAGACTGGAAAGCCCACATCCCGCTGCTGGACTGCTGTCTGCATCTTAGTTTTAAGTTTGTGTTTAGATCTTTAAGTTCTTTATGTACTAAAGGGTGCTATGGATATTTATACCACTAAAACTGTACCTAAGAAGTTTAATATACCTTGTTCACCTGAAGCTTAATTAATCTCAGGTCCTTAGTGTATGACTGATTTGGGTAATGAGGTTCACCTGAGAGCACCTCCTGTCTTTTAAGTTGTGCAAGTACCTATAAAGCTGTGATTATCCCAGGGGAGGTTGGGTGTGGGGAGGGAGGGAGGGATATAACACTTATTAAAAAAAGGGCTGCTACACAGTACCCTGTCCTGTGCTGCTGAGGTAAGCTATATTCTGATTTGATTTAAATTATAGCTCTTTGCTGCTGCTAGGCTCTAACCTATTATGAAATTTAAACTACAAGCTCTCTGCTGGATTCTAAATTTAACCAGAAAGCTCTCTTCTGTGTTTTAATTTGAAACTAAAAGTACTTTGCTGATGCTAGGCCCTGAGTGACTATGAAATTTAAACTACAGCTCCCTACTGGGTATGAAAGGTAACCAGAAAGTTCTCTTCTGTGTTTTAAATTGAATCTTAAACTGTTGCTACTAGTCCCTGACTGATTTAACAAAAAATAGTGGGTTCACAGATTAATTAGCTTTAAAAGAAAAAAAATTCCTTTCAGAAAAATTCCCAGAAGTATATACTCACAATTTCAGATTTCTCTCCAGAAGTAACAGCCCCCCTTTCTAGTCCTTCAAGACAAATGCAGGAACGTATAAAGAAAGTGGGAGTATCAACCAGACAGCATCTGGAGAAAGCCCAGGAGAGTTAAGTCCAGGCCTTCCAGCCCATCGACCGGGTGCTGCTGTTACTCCCAGTCTCGGAGAATAAACTGTTTTGTAAATGGCAGGGCCCATATGAAGTCGTTGAACAGATAGGGCCCATCAATTACAAAGTTGCGCAACAGGATAAAAGGAAAAAGCTGGCGATCTACCACGTCAATCTTCTGAAGAAGTGGACTCCGGCCCTAAAAATGATGGTCCATGAAGAGGAGTTTGGGCCCATCATACAGCGGTCCTCTGATACGGGCCAAGTTCAGTTCGGAGAACACCTGACAATTACCCAGAAGGGGGAGTTAGAACAGCTGGTCTAGAGGAATAAGGATGTGTTCTCCTAGGTTCTAGGATGTACCCACTTTGCCTACCATGATATCATCACGGATCCTGGTGTGACGGTACAACAACCCTACCGACTCCCGGAAGCACAGATGCAAGCAGTGGCGAAGGAGGTAGAAGTAATGTTGAAGTTGTGTATGATAGAAGAATCCCAAAGCAACTGGTCATCCCCGATTGTGCTAGTGCCTAAGCCAGATGGAAGCATCTGGTTTTGCATCGACTTCCAGAAAGTAAATGTGGTTTCAAAGTGCGATGCTTATCCCATGCCCCGGGTGGATGACCTTACTGAGCGCTTCGGGAGAGCCTGATTTATTTTGACGTTGGATCCGACAAAAGGCTATTGGCAGATTCCCCTAATGCTGGATGCCAGGGAGAAGACCACATTTCTCGATGCCCCAAGGTCTATTTCACTTCAGGGTCTTGCCTTTTGGGTTTCATGTAGCTCCTGCTATGTTCCAGGGCCTGGTTGATCGCCTACCAAGACCCCATAGGGGATATGCAGCCACCTACCTCGATGACATTGTAATCTACAGTCACGACTGGAGAACGCACTTGTCCCATCTATAGGCCATGCTGATAAATCTGAGGAAGGCCCACCTGATGGCCAACCTATGCCAATGCTTCCTGGGAGGCAAAGAGGCCCAATATCTAAGATATATGTTGGGGAATGGTCAAGTACGACCGCAAGTTAAGAAGGTGGAGGCTATTTCCCAAATACCAGTTACTGCGAACAAGAAACAATTCTGTGCCTTTCTGGATATGGTCCGATATTATCACCAGTTCATTCAGCAGATGGCGGCAACCACCAAACCCTTGACACGGCTCCTCCAAAAGAAGGCTCAAGACAAGGTCCTCTGGACTACCGAGTTGGAGGAGGCATTTGGGAAGTTAAAGGTAGCTTTGTGCTTTAGACTGGTCCTGGTCAGCCCAAACTTCGCAAGGCCCTTCATCATCTAGAAAGACACTTCAATGGTGGGTCTTGGGGCCATTCTGGCCCAGGATGTGGTTGGTGAAGAACACCCGGTGGCATTTATTAGCCAGAGGTTGCTGCCTCGGGAAAAAAAGGATGTTATGATTGAGAAGGAGGCCCTGGTGATCAAATGGGCCGTAGAGACATTCCAATATTATATACTGGGTCACCTCTTCATGTTGGTCATGGATCATCAGCCGCTCAAGTGGCTGGTGCAACATAAGGACACCAGCGGTCAGATCCTGCGCTGATTCCTTGCCCTCCAACTCTTTTTTATGAGGTCCGACATTGGGCTGGCAAGGCACATCTGAACGTGGACTTTCTGTCCTGCTTGGGTGCCCCGATGCCACTGGCCGCTCACCCTCGTAGGGTTGCGCTGAGGGGGAGGGCATGTGATAAGGTGTATGAGAAGCTCCCCATCCCCCATACCTCCAGCCAGACTAAGGACATGCCCCTTTAAGCACCAGAAGCTGGGCCCCTTTAAGGAACCCAACTCGAATATGTCTGGGAAGGGTGTGGCTAGGGATGACCCTTTTAACCAGAAGGGAAGAGGCAGAGAGGGGGAGAGAAGTTCCAGAGTATAGAGTGACCACCTACTTCCAAGGAGACACTACGGGAAGGTAGGAGTTGGGGGTGTTTCCGTGTTGGTCAGCAGGCTTGTGGTGGTAATGCTGTGAAACCCAGAGTGAAGAACTTTGGAAGAGGGGAGAACTGTCTCTCTGCTACTGCTCAGAACTCCCTGTAAATAAAGCACTTTCCTTTAACCCTCCACCTGGCTTGGGGGGGGGAGGGGGTTGTATCCTGCCTGCTCACAGTGTACTACTACCATCTACATATGTAAATCACCTATTCTCAGTGATATATGCGTGTGAATAGGTCATTATACTAAAGTACACATGTCACCGATGGCATGAACTTTCACTGTAGGTGTGCGCATAGGCAGAGCCTAAATTTACATGCATAAATTATAAAATTATAAAATGCTGTAATTTAGGAGTGTTCTTGAGAAATCTCTGCACGGACATTTACATCAGCCCTATGGCATAAGTGTTCATGCCTAGATTTGTCACATTTTATCCCACCACTTACGCCCTCATTTTATGAAGTCAAGTATACACATACTTGGTCTTATAAAAAAGAGGAGCCACTGGCGTGCAGAAAAATAGGCACTAACTATGCGGGACTTTATAAAATTATCCTCATAAACGGGTAATTTTATAAACCTTTTCTGCATGTAAAACACTGATGGACTGTTATAAAACTAGGTCGCACCTAAAAGTATGTGTGGTGTACTTAGAAGTGTACTTGTAGAGTGGGTATGCTTAGGGGAAGATTTTGAGCAGGTCATAGATGGTGTCACAATTTACATGCATATTTTATAAAATAGATCCAATACCAGAGCTCAGAATAAGTTCAAGAAAACATTATTTTTGGACCATTTAAACCAGTAGGCAATTTTCTGAATACATCACTAGTATAGCGCCTTCAATATCATCATCGGTCTGCTCTTCATAGTACATATTAATTTTTTCCGGTGTATCAATTATTCAAGAGGTAGCTTAGAACTGTAACTTTATCATTTTTACAACAGTGCAACCATCCCTAACATAGCACTATGTTTCTAAAGAAACCTTAACTTATTTTTCTACTTCAGGGGATACTCTCAAATCCTTAACAGGATCCATTCAGTGCCAATGCTGTCTTGATTCAGCCTAAAGAGAAAGAAATGCACGGACATGCGTACTTTACATGCTAACATTTATGCCCGCTCCCATATATAAGGAAAAATATATATTATGCACATCTGACTAAACAATGTTTGATAGTTAATCTTGATTTTCTTTTCCTTCAGCAACCAACACTTGTCTTCATCTTCATACGAAAAGGCTAATCCAAGCAAGTACTGGGGAAGACACGTGGCTTCATTGCCAGTTCCAGTACAATCAAAATTTCACACAGGACGATGTTCACATCCTGTGGGGAAAGGAACTAGCCCCAGATGAGTATGGGGTTATAATGATTTTCAATGGGCAAGATGTGAAAAGCTTTCAGGAGAACTCAGTCTTTCCCCTGGATAAATTGCAGAATGGGAAAGCAGATCTGCTTCTGAAAAAAGTGGAAGACAATGAGAGTGGGATGTATCTATGTGATGTTACTATAAAAGCATCAAACAGCAAGGGAAGGACGTATATGCAAGTACAAAGTAAGTATGTCAGATTCCAGTCTTTTGGTAGTGGCTATGATATATTCAGCACTGCTATGGATTGAATAAGTGCTTGTAATGGTCTAAATGGGGTAAACTCCAGAGATGTCAGGGATGGTGGGAAGAGTTTAACTCATCATTTGCACTATTGTTCTTCTCCCACAACTTGTGTGAGTGTATTTACATTATATTTTGTATTTCACTTTGTAAAAGGGGGTGCTTGTTATGAAGGTACCACCATCTTGGCAAGTATGTAAATTAACTGTCTTGCAAAGGATTGTGGTTATTGAAGTCCATTCACACAAAAGCTTGCCTTTTAAAAATAATGAAGACTCTTGTAGTTGGTCGAGTGTAAGGCAAAATTAGAATTTATTTATGGGGTGAATATCCCACACACAGATATGCTTGGTAACACCATCCAGATAACTACTCCAGGGTTTATTCAACACAAAATAAGGCAACTGAAAAGCTTATGTAGATTAAGTATCAAAGTCCTTTATGGAACAGAAAGGCTTTCTTACAGCCACTGCTAATAAACTCCTTAGCAGTGCTGAGGTAGAAATAAATCAAAGAGGAAAACTTCTTTACACAAAAACATAGCTCACTTTCTCCATACAGAAAATAACTTTTAAACCCCACATGTGCATGGCTTGTGCTGGGCTCTCCTCCACCAACAGGTGACAATTAACTGCAATCAGTAGCTTGATTTCAGCACATGTGCAAACTTTCCAACAAAGCTTTTTCTTTTCAACAAAACGTTATGGGAAGCCAACATTTAGAATGTTTCCTTTTGATGTTTTCTCTTATATTTAGGAATCTCCTAAAATAACATCCTACTCAAAGAACAGTCCATATAATCATCCTCTGTATCAGATACTAAAACTTGCTCTTGAAATTGCATAGATTCAGTTTCTCTGTCTGACTCAGAGGGCTTTAGGAACTGACCTCTATATGGAGAGAAGCTGTTTCCTTGCTGTTTGCACTGCTCAAAGCTAGAGAAACGTTCACAGTTCCTACCTGAATCCAGGCAAGCGTCAGGCTGCTTCTTCTGGTATTCTGGCCAGTATGCAATAGAGCTTCTGTGTCCTGTCCTCCAGTTGGTATCTCTGGACCTCAGCATCTTTTCTTCAGACGTCCTCCAAGAGGTATTTGGGCTCCTTTTCTCCTTAGCTGCAACAGACCTCTTCCTAGGTGTTGCTTGAGGGTCCCTGGCTGTGGATCTACAGACCCCTGGCTTTCTTCAGTCCTCTGATGGATCTTTCCCCCAGGTATCTCTCCAGGCATAGGTACTTCCCTGAGCTCCTCTCTTGGACCGTCTGCTTCCTTGTCCTTGTTCCTTCAGGTTCCGGTTGTTCTTCCTTCTGTTCCTCTGATTCCCCTTCTCTGTCTCCTTCTCCATCTCTCTTCCTGAAGATTCCCCTCTAGTTTTAAAGGGCTTAGATTGCAACTCCTCCCTTGCACTCTTCAGGTGTTTTGGATTAAGCATTCTTCTAGAGGCTGTTTGATTAGGGATGACATAATGCTTTCTCTGATTAGACTCATGCTTTTCCACTCTAGCTCCCCTAGGGACTTTCTGCATACTAGTGCATTCTGGAACATGTAGTCTTTTAGGGAAACAAACTGTCTTAATTCTATAACCTGCCAGCACAGGTCCCTTAATCAGAGTAAATTCTCCTCTTTTGTCATTACTCCCTGAGCTTTGATAAGCTTATTTATCACAGCTTTCAGCTTGTAAGCTAGAGCAAGCAGCTTCCCACTATGGTTATGTAATTTTTGCTACTATAGCTTAAAGAGGTTAATTTAGAAGCCTTATTTGCAATTTCCACATCGAAAATTCAGCATTGATATGTGTAAAGGGCTAAATTTATACATGTATGCTCATAATATATACAAATTTCAAGGGGGTGTGGTAGAGAGTTGCCTAGGGTGATGTCAAAAATCTACGGGCCAGATATTAAAAGTATTTATGCTCCTAACTTTGAGAGTTTTTCTTCTAAATTGGCCTCTTGGAAAATTTGCTAGGGCTGCGTGCCTAAAATTTTACTTTTTATGCTCCTAAATTTAGAAATTTTGGGGCATAAAAAGTGGGTGGCAACAGGGGAGGATAAAGGAAAGGGGGAAAGGACTGATTGTGGCATCTACATTAGACTCATAAATCTAGGCAAATGAATGGCAGGCCTACGTTTTGGAACATAGGGCCCAATATTTAAAGGGGACTGTTGTAGTTGTTGATATGGAAGGACAGACTAGATAGGCCATGTGGTCTTTTTCTTTCGTCATATTTCTATGTTTCTATGTTTAGCAGACCTGCTAACCACATTATTCGTCTTGGCTGTGATATTCAGCAGCACTGACACGGTTAGTGCTGCTGAATATCCATGGGTGCCACCGCTGCGTGCCCTGATGCTGGTCGGTTAGCACTGGGGCATTCCGGAGGCAGAGTGGGGGTGGCACCTGGCGATAACCAAGCAGCAGCGATACTGAGCTGCTGCCCACTTATCACAATGTGGAGAAAGTTAGGAACTTTAAAGTCTGGCCTAACTTTTGCCGCTGAAGCTAACTGGTCAGGACACAAATTTAGGAGCCTAACATAGGAGCCTACATTTAGGAACTCAGCTTTTTTTTAATATTGGGCCCTACGTGTATATTACCCATTTCATATTTCCACATTGGGATTTGCAGCTGCTCCCTGGCAAGTACACGTTTTTAAGATGTGCTTCTTTCAGCCAGCCCTTTACAGGAGGGTTTAAGGGGGGGGGGGGTTATCTGCCTTAATCCCCCATTATTTATTCCCCCTCCAAATTCAAATGAATTAAAGAAAGCAGCCTCTGTAGGCAACTGATGATATTTAAACATATAGGTTTGCAAAATACCAATTTACATATGTAAGTTCCAATATACAAACTTCTACGTATAAGTGTTGCACTTACATGTATAAGTTGCCACACTGTCTCTGCTGATTTTTCTCATGTGTAGATCTGCAAAAGATTTTCTCTGGAGTTATGTATTGGCCTATACATGCATTCTCCTGCATGTCCTTATATGTATTTTAGAAAAAGCTCCACGTTTGGCAGAGGCTTTTCTGAAATACTGCCAGAATTGTGTACATCCCAACCTTGCCGTCTCAATTCCAATCTCCATGTGCTATCTAAAATTTATGTTCACATGTTGCATGTGATCCATTCCCTCCAGTCTCCTTGAGATCTGCCTGGCTCATGCCTCAGCCCAGGGTACAACCTTCGATCCTATTGGCCAACCGCAGAGCACCCTAGCATTTTGGATAGTCTTCTGCCCCCCTCTTTCTAGTGCAGTGATTTTCAACCCAGTGCTCAGGACATACCTAGCCAGTCAAGTTTTCAGAATAACCATAATGAATATGCATGAAATATATTTGCATGAACTGCTCCTGTTGAGCACTGCACTGAAAAACTCAGTATGGGAACAGTAACAACATGGGGGCTATTCAGTCTTTCGCAATGAGTGTCACATGATGATTACCTCATATCTCCCACTTGGTGAGAAGTCAAATGTATGCCCATGGTGCAGATAGCTTTTGGCTCTCAGAGAAGGAGTCAAATCTCTGAAGGCTAGAGTAGCTAACTGGGAGAAGCTGAGGCATACAGAGGGGTATAGAGAGGAGACCTATAGAGACATAGAGAAATCCCACTTTCAGTATGGCCACCTCTGTGCTGCCTTGGTTGAGAGAGGTCACCTGGAAGGAGAGCATCACCTTGGTGTAGCAGGAATGATCCTGTATCCAGGACCTGTTCTCTGGGGGGTTAGAATATCCTCTTGCACTGAGGAGGTGTCTTTATGCCCAGGAGGGAAGAGTTAGGATGACTGTTTTAGTTTTTGATTTGATCATTAGACATATAAGAAGCTTTGTGGTTGGTGGGCATGAGGATCGCTTAGTCACTTGCCTGCCTGGTGAAGGTGGCAGACCTCACAAATCATCTAGATATAATTTTAGACAGTTCTGGGAAGGAGCCAGCTGTCTAGGTACATGTGTGTACCGATGACAGAGGAACATGGGGGAGGAAGGTTCTGGAAGCTAAATTTAGGCTTTTAGTTAGAAAGCTGAAATCCAGAACCTCAAAGGTGGCATTCTTAGAAATGCTCCCTGTTCAATGTGCAGGACCCAAGAGGCAGGCAGAGTTCCGGAGTCTCAACGCGTGGATGAGATGATGGTGCAGGGAAGAGGGCTTTAGATTTGTTAGGACTGGGAAACATTCTGGGGAAGAGGCTGTGATATTTTCACAGCAATAACTAAGATCTGGGGAATAGGTAAACCGAGCAGTTGGACACATGATATTCAGCAGAAAAAAATCTGAGATACTAGAATTACAGTTAGTTTCCAAGGAAACAATAATAAAAGGTTAACAATACATAAGACAAAAATCATTCACAAAAGCCCCCAATCAGTCAATAGTCCTCTTCCTATTTTCAGATAATTTGGTCCTGCTTCTCAGCAGTTTTTCAGGACTTCGTAATGTGCTTCACCTTTCTCTGAAGTTTAAGTTTGGTTTCTCCCAAAAGTTGAACCTCTCATTCTCATAGGCGGATATCTTGCCTCTTTTTCAATGTGGTGCATGGATCCAGGGAGGGACTCCTTCACACATTGCTGCGGTGTGTAGTTAGGAGTTCTTGGGATGGTCTGTTCCATCTGGATTCTGGTCAATTCCCTCTGCTGGAATCTCTGGATTGCAGTTGGTGACATGGCTCCAGGCCTCATTCAGAAGAGCAGCAGCCAATATTAAATGAAAAGACTAAATATTCTAGATTAAATTTTGCAATGAAACAAACTTAATTTCATCCCTATTTACTAAGATCATATCCAATAAGTATTGCTTTATAAACTTTTTAACTATCTTACTGACGGCTCTGAACCCTCGTATAGCTCGTCCTCAAATATGTAAACACCAAACAGGTTCCTCCCCTATTAACTTCCTATGTATATAGTTGCCCCCTCTCTCCAAGTTTCATTCCCTGTTCAATGTAATGACCAGACATTTGTATAGTGTCGGATGTTGTTGTTCTATGTAAACCGCGCTGATCATAAATAGTGCGGTATATAAGAATTGTAAATAAATAAATAAATGGTCTACCACTAACTATCTTGTATGGTGTCAACCCTGTCTCACAGTTTGATAAACTCCTTCTCTCTATCACTGGAGATTCATTTGCTGGTAGGAAATATTCCATTGTGCCCTTGACTGATCTTTACATGTTTAGTCCCCTTTGCACAGTTTACAGATCAGACAAGTTGCACACATGTAACATAGTAACATAGTAAATGATGGCAGATAAAGACCAGCATCCAGTCTGCCCAGCAAATATACGGCAAGAGTAGGTGCACCCATTGCTCCGTGCAGGCCACCCCTCCCCATGTTTTTGTTTAGGTGTGGACCCACCACTCCATGTAGGACACCCCTATTTGTTGAGACGTTAGATGGTTCAGTTTATTTTGTTTTTATCCTGTTGCTATAAAGGGATCCGCAGTGCTTGTCCCATGCTGTTTTGAATTTCACCACCGTGTTTGCCCCCACCACTTCCATCGGGAGAGCATTCCAAGCATCCACCACCCTTTCAGTGAAAAAATATTTCCTGACATTGCCTTTCAATTTTCATCTTAGGATTATACCAATATTGTGAGAATTTGTGCATCAAATCATCCCCCTTTGCCTTTGCATGCCTGGCCAGGACATATAGAGGCAAAATGAGGCAAAAAAGCATCTGGAAGTACCACATGGCCAGTGTGGGTTTTCCAAAGCTCATCAGGATGCAAGGTGCACCTAGCCTGTCTCCATGTGTCTATTTCCAATTGTTGAGTATGTGTTGGGGCTTAGATGACTTCCTGAATTGAAGATACTGGAGACAACATAGTTGAATAAAGTGCTCATCATTTTTTTGTTTACATATTCATTAGGCAGATACATCACTTCACATCATTAAATTACCTTCATCAGTTTACTGTCCATCAGAGTTCTTCCTCTTAATATCCCACTTCATTCCTCACAATACTTTTTCACAACACTTTTTCATCACTTGCATCATTCCACCAACTACATACATAGGTTTTTTTTATACCATACTAATGTATCCTTATTTGGTAAGGCTGCTAAGAACATCAAACAATTGTTAAAAGCTTAGTATTGTTGTAAACAAATGGTATGTAGAAGATATAAATTTAGATTCTTCTCATAACAGTGTGAGTAAACAATGCCCCTTTCCCACTAAACTTAATTGGTCTAGTTCTAAGTGGACATGTGCTCATTCTAAATAGCAACTGTCTAAACAATATAGGTAAAGTCCTTACAATATAAAACTATTATTTCACAACATTTTATAAAATCAATCCCATTAGGAGGAAGTATGGCTTCTAACAGGACGGCCACATATATCTCAGGTGTGACTAGAGTCTATTGTATACATGTTCCCAGTGAGAGTACTGTAGGAAACTCAAAACATTTGAAGACTGATCTTGTAACTGCAGTGTCCACAAGGATTTGTGTAAGCTACCCATTAACTATGGTATTAAGAGATCTTTTTGAGATGAGAGGCCTAAGAAGGTACAAGGCATTTGTGGTTGGGCCTCATGGCGATACTTCCTTGGGTTCTTCTTGGCCTACTCTCCTCTGCCTATTCATGTCTCTGCAGAGGCATAAATATACAAGGTTCATTTTCTTCAGGCCTTGTGGGTCCTCAAGGAGTCTTAGAGCAGTCAGAATTCCAGTGGCCCAGATCACCACATTGGAAGCATCATGTTTATTGCCTTTTCCTAGGCTGTGGCCTCACCTTCTGCCTCTCTCTCTCTCTCTCTCTCTCTCTCTCTTTTTCCCAAATCTCTCCTGGGTCGTTGCTGACAAGCAAGATTTTGTTTTCTCCAATCAACTCAAGTGTTATTGTTTTATTTGTAAATAACATTACAAATATTCTCATATTTTCTGGAAACTCAGTTCCATCTTTCCACTAAATGTGATCTATATGCTTGGGAACAAAGCAATTTCAGATTAGCCTCTGTCCAAAATTTCAGCAAACTTAAGGGCAATGTGAACTGTCTTCTTGTGTGCTTGCTCAGCACTGCATATGCCTTGTAACGCTTTATAAATGATTATTATTAATAATAATAATAATTTTTATTTATTTATTTATTTATTTAATGCTTTTATATACCGCGCTCTTTAAAATCAGTGTGGTTTACAGATAACATTTTGTACAGAGTAGGAAGAGCCTGCTCTGCACTTACATCAAATGGGTAATACAACTTGGATTTAAAACTGGGGTAACTATATACAGACTATATACGGTCTAGGCAGGAAGTTGCTATGCAGTTGTAGCTACATGGCTTGCCCTGAGAGCTATGTAAAGGGATGTAATTTATTTACTGGGTTGTCTGTTTTTTACGGTTAGGTTGTAGGGTTATGTCAGGTGACGACATGTTGTTGGCCTGGGCGTAGTGTAGGAGAAAAAGGTGGTGCTTTAGTGCCTTTCTGAATTGGGCAAGGTCAGTGATCGCGCGTATGGTCACTGGGAGTTCGTTCCAGCAGGTAGGTGCATAGAACATGAAGGCTCTGTTCTTTGTTGCCTGAGTGCATTTTGTTACTTCGCTGGGGGTTATTAGTGTGTTGATGGCGAAGGACCTTCTTGCTCTGGTTGCAGGTGTGGGGTGGATAAGGTTCATCAAGGAGAGGGAGGTTGTTTTGTTGATGGCCTTGAATGTTAACAGTACTACTTTGTAGGTGAGCCGTCAGTAAATTGGTAGCCAGTGCAGGTCTTTTAGGATTGGAGTGATGTGGTCCCTTCTAGAGGCACTGTGTAGGAAGTGGGCAGCATTGTTCATTGCTAACTGTAGTGGATTTAGTGTGTTCTTAGGGAGTCCATGAAGGATCACATTGGCATAGTCAAAGTGGGGGGTTACTAGTGCCTGGAAAACTGTTTGGAAGTCGTCTGGTTGCAGCAAGGGTCGAAGATGTCGAATTGTCCTCATCTTATGGTAGACTTTCTTGACGGTGTTGCCTATGTGCGCTTTCTTTTTTTTTTTTTTTTTAACGTTTATTTTCATTTTACAACAAACAAAGTAACAACACATCAAAAGAAACAAATACACACATACAATAGAGAAAGCAACCCCAATTACCCCCCACCCCAATGCTTCTTCTCTAAGCTGATTAGAATCATCATATGAGCGCTTACATACAACAATTATTGTACATCAAACAAACAGAAGGAGAATCTATGATACCGGATGAGCATGTGACAAAGATTAATACAGAATCAAACAGTCAACTGAGAGCATTGAAATTTTTGAACATAATCGTTGAGCGTCTTCTAGCTAGACCAATAGTGAATAGTTTGACCGGAAGAGGCAGACATACTAGGTATTTGCGCACATTTACAATAAAGACAGATATGTTTCCCAATATTTCGTGATTGAGGAAATAGGAGACAGCAATACCCAGCATAAAGACTAAAAGAAGTAAGCCAATGTAGGAAGAGAGGGGATCCCCGCAGCTAAGCGGAGCCCCACAGACTTCCTAAAGAGGGAATCCGAAATATATAAAATAGAATGAAGACGACCTCAGGCCCGACTCCAGTAATACTGTAATGCAGGACAATCATACATAAAAGGAGTGTAGTAGACCAAGGGCCATATAGCATGTCCCGCATCAAGCGCACTGGATGGCATTCCAATTGGCTAACCTATCAGGAGTATTTGTCTACATGAGATAGCAGTACTGAGGAGATAGGAAAAATCTGATCTAGAATGTGAGTGATGGGGGGGGCTGAAAAAGGTGAGCTCTAAGTCTGAGGGGTGAAGCAACTTCCAAATATCAATTCACGCAAAATCTTTCATCAGGGCTGGCAGGGTGTGGAGACTCTTGGGCGGACCACTCGTTCTAGGCGGCAGGCTATCTATCAAAGGAACAAATACTTGGTAGAAGTCACCGCCGAATAACAATAACAGGGTCATCCACATTCAGAGCATAAATACCAATACACGCTAATGCACAATCTCTAACCTTAAAATATACACAGGCCCAGCTACCCTCCCCATCAGAGCTAGTATCCATTACAGTGATTGGCAAAATTTCTCAACTAAGATGGCTACCTCACCACGCTCAGAAACGGCGGGAGAATAGGCAGCCACCATATAAGGTTTGGCAGCAAGTTTCAGTGGTTCGACAGAAGTGAAATGGATTTCCTGAAGAAACACTAAATCAGCATGATCATAATTAAAATAACTAAGGATGGTCATTCTATTGATTGGACTATTGATGCCTCTTACGTTCAATACTAAGAGCATACATAAAGCCATACAACAAAGTCAAACATTCTGAGAAAGGAAACATGATGGCGCACCGAGTTGCGCAATGTCCCTCATATCAACTATAAATGACTGTACACACGATATGATAGAAAATAAGCCAATGAAAATCATGAAGCGCCCTATATAACAGTAGAAGCACCGAAGTGCCTTAGAGAAGAAGCAAAACCCCAGAAATTACAGGCGACCTGATGTCTGCGGGGTGAAACCCCAGAGAAGGCCTAAATTGAAACATATAACCGGTATAGCTGTGCGTGCTCCGAATCCAACCGAGGTGCACATCATGGAGGAAAAGGAGACCAAGAAAGGTAGATATAAAAGAAAGGAAGGTCCAGGCAGTCTCTATTCCAGGCAATAATCACCGCGCCGGGCCATTCAAAATGGCGGGCAGTTCCAGCGGAGTCCATCCGAATTGTTGACTTAGCGCATCTGGTCTGCCTCTTTGGAATCTAAAAATGTTGCTAGCAGAGCAGGATCTTCGAAGGTTCTAGTTTGGTTATGAAGAGTCACTCTGAGCTTCGCTGGATATAAGAGGCCAAAGCGAGCCTGTAGCTGTTGAAGTCTAGGACGAAAAGCAAGGAGTCCCTTCCGCCGGTCAGCTGTGGGCTTTGCCAAGTCGGGGAAGAAGGAGACTTTATGATCGTCAAACTGCAGATGTGGCATCACCCGGGCGGCTTTGAGAATTTGCTCAACTTGCTGATACCTCAGTAAACGGAATATAATAGGCCGGGGGGTCGTCCGATTGAATGCGATGTTGGTAGGAGCACGATATGCTCGGTCAATTTCCAGATCTCTGCAAAAGGTAATCTTCAGCAAGGAAGGGAGAGTTTTGACCAGAAATTCTCTGATATCTCCTGCTTCCGCCCCTTCTGGAACTCCTATGAGCCTGACATTGTTGCGACGAGCACGATTATTGCAATCCTCTAACTCTTTTTGAAGATTCTGTATGTGACGCTCAGCCTTGTCCAGGTTCACCAAACGCACCGCGTGCAAATCGAGGACCCCCGCCATGTTGTCCAGCCGTAGTGAAAGACCTTCAAGCCGGTCCTGAAGCATACCGAAATCTTCTCGCATGGCTCGGAGCGCCTCTCCGTTGGACTGTACCAGTTCCTTCACACCACGTATTTCCTCCAAGATCTCCTGTTGCAGTTCAGGGCTTACCCGAGGTGGAACCATCTTAAGTGGGGAAGACAACTCCGTTTTGGAGCGTTTTCCATGTGAAAAAGAGGGAGACCCGAAGTCCAAGCGCACTGGTTTGTGGGTCGCCATTCCCCCCAAGGCACCCCGGTAAGTTCGGTATAAAATATTAAGTTTATGCAGATGTTAAATCAGGATTCTAAGTAGGCCCCTCGGGAGCTTCAGCGCTAAGCGTCTAACCCGCTGGACATCAGGCTCCGCCCCCCGCCTATGTGCGCTTTCAAGTCGAGGTGCTGGTCCAGCGTGACTCCTAGGTAGCGGATGGTGAATTGACTCGGGAGTTCGGCATCTCTAGTCTTTAATGTTGCTGGTGGGGAGAAGATTTGATTTCTCATGATGAACAGCACTTCTGTCTTGCTGACGTTTATCTTGAGACTCTGTGAGTGGAGCCAGTCAGTGACGGCATCAAAGCATTTTACTAGTGAAGAGAAGTCTGGTTGGTCAATAGTGAATGGGGTGAAGAGTAGAACGTCATCTGCATAAATCAGGCAAGAGATGTTGAAGGAGCGGATGATTGTACATATGGGCAGCAAATACTGTATATATTGAATAATAGGGCAGATAGGGAGGAACCGTGTTTTTGTTGAAAAGGCTCGGAGGTCATAGAGCCTGTTCGTATCTGCTGCCTTCTATCTGTTAGGTATGATTTTCACCAGCTCCAGGCTGAGCCCTGGATTCTCTTTTCCTGGAGACGTATCAGGAGCTGCTCATGGTTGACGGAGTCGAAAGCCACGGAGATGTCCAAGAAGATCAGGGCATATCCTCGTCTGTTGTTGTTAATCCCTGTGATTAATGTGTTGAGAAGCGTGGCAAGAAGCGTTTCGATGCCATGTGATTCCCTGAAGCCATGTTGACATGGATCGAGGGGGGCAGTGGAGTCGATGTGCTCTTGGATTTACTGTTGGGCGACCTTCTCAATAATCTTGGCTAGAAGCGGGATGCTTGAGCTTGGTCGAAAGGATTCTACCTTCTGGGGGTTCAGCTTGTTGTTCTTCAGAAGGGGCCGGATTGACATCTGTTTGAGGCATACTGGGAATGCTCCTGTGGAGAAGGACCGCTCCATAATCTTGGCTAGAGTTGGACTGAGTTCATTGCGCAAAGATCTTATCCAATATGCTGGATAGGGGTCATTTGGAGCAGTGATGGAGTTGATGGTTGCAATGATGACCTCGATGCCTGTGGCTGATGGTGTTGTAAGCGAGTTGAGCAGCAGTAGTTGGTATGAGTTGTGACTTGGAGTAGATTTCGTGGCTACGATGATGTTGCTACATTTGGCTAGTATGTAGTCTGCGTATTCCTGTGGGTGTAACATTGTAGTTTGGGTGGGCGAAGGTTCTTTCGTCAGGGTCTTTACTAAGTTGAAGAGGTCGTGAGGTTTGTTTAGTGAGCGACGCAGGAGTTCGGCGTGGTATTCTTTCATTTTCACTGATATAGAGTCACGGTGTGCGTTCAGGTGGGCGGCGTAGGCTGCCTGGTCAGTTAGGGACCAGGAGTGCCGCCATCTTCTTTCTAGTTTCCTAAGGAGAAGTAGTAAGGACCGTAGCTCTGCGGAGTTCCATCGTGCAGGTTTCCTACCTCTTGGTGTCTTAATAATAATAATAATAATAATAATAATAATAATGATGATGTGATCCATGCACATCAGCCTTTCGCCCCCTATTGCATTCATCTCCCTTGTGTTTTTATATCCCAAGTGCATCACTCTGTATTTCTTTGCATTAGAAGCATGTTTACTAAATCTTTTTAACAGTTAAAGCAGGGCTTAGTGCATGCCAAGTGCTCTGCGGTAACTGTTACCATATGTCATGTATGCTGCCATTTTAAGAATCCCATGCTAACTGCTTAATGTGGGTTGGGGCTGAGACTGGCCGGTCCAGGGGACGAGCATGCTCACTGAAGTTAGTGCAGGCATATTTAACACACACTAACAGTCAATGATGCACTTAGCGTGCCTCAATGGGTGGCATTAAGTGCACCCACAATAATTGTAACAAATGGCTTACTACAAGGGTTGCATGGAGCACATGCTAATTACATGGGGACATGCTGAGCATGTTCCATTTGTTAGCGCAGATCCGATGCCACCCCTGTGCTGAGATTTGGAGCTGAATGTGCAGCAAACTACTGTGTTTTAGAAAACATGTTCTTAAATCTTAACTGCCAAGTACCAGAGCATCCTTTTAATTTTTGTAGATCTTTTCTCACATTGTCTGCCTATCCTTTTCACAATTTTTGCACTATCGTCGCAATTGTAGTTTCAATGATATGTATTTGGTGCAATCTCGCTCCTTAGCTAATGCTAAGGACACACAGAGGGAGTTGGGATTCTGATCCCGCGGGGGCACGTCTAACCCCACAGGATCAGAATAGCTAACAGGCCTGTACGTGTAGTCTGGGACCGCGATTCAGCCTGGCCTGCATGTACAGGCCTTGCCTGACTAACTCAGTCAGGGCTTTTAAATGGAGCCACGGAGCCGCTGGCCTCCAAATTGCCTTCCCCGCAGCCCGACCCCCGATCTGGCCTCCCGGGGCCAGGGTCAGGCTAAGGGGAATGCCCTCTGCCCCCTGCCACCCCTTCCCAGCCCCAGGCTTGCTGATCCTGCCACATCAGGAAAGTTATTCCTCCTTGGAGGTAGAATAATTTCCCCGTTCAAGTCGCCAGCCACAGACGTACAGGGCCGACATTAAAATTGGACCTATACATCTGGGGCCGGCAATTGCCCACTACCCGCACTAACACCGCCCCCCGATCTGCCCCTTTCCCTTTCCCATCCCCATCTACCTTCTCTGTACCACACGCGGGAAAGGTAGTCAGGCCTAGGAAAGGGCATGATTAGCGGCGATGGACATCCCAATGGGACGTCTATCCCCACTATTTGTTGCTCAGAATGATCCTCATTGTTCATAAGTCAAGACTAGGTGCCTTGTATAATCACAGGGATATTTTGATACGGGAATCCAATAGAAGCCGATTCTTTTGTTCATTTTATTACTTAATTCTCCCCGTTTGGGAGAAAAATATGTAGTATTGTGCATAGAAATACTGACGTTCTCATAGTGGTACTAGACTTAGAGCAGTCACAGACCAGAGCTGTATTCTCTAGGAATAGGAATATTCGTGAAGTTTGTAAAAGGGGGTGCTTGTTATGAAAGAACCATCATCTTGGCAAGTATGTAAATTAACTGTCTTGCAAAGGATTGTGGTTATTGAAGTCCATTCACACACAAAGCTTGCCTTTTTAAATGAATGAAAACTCTTGTAGTTGGTCGAGTGTAAGGCAAAATTAGAATTTATTTATGGGATGAATATCCCACACACAGATATGCTTGGTAACACCATCCAGATAACTTCTCCAGGGTTTATTCAACACAAAATAAGGCAACTGAAATATCTTATGCAAATAAGAATCAAAGTCCTTTAGGGAACAGAAAGGCTTCTTTCAGCCACTGCTAATAAACTCCTTAGCAGTGCTGGGGGAAAAACAAATCAAAGAAGAAAACTTCTTTATACAAAAACAATGCTCACTTTCTCCATAAAGAAAAGAACTTTTAAACCCCACGTGTGCACGGCTTGTGCTGGGCTCTCCTCCACCAACAGGTGACAATTAACTGCAATCAGTAGCTTGATTTCAGCACACGTGCAAACTTTCCAACAAAGCTTTTTCTTTTCAACAAAACTTTATGGGAAGCCAACCTTTAGAATGTTTCCTTTTGATGTTTTCTCTTATATTTAGGATTTTCCTAAAATAACAATCTACTCAAAGAACAGTCCATATAATTATCCTCTGCATCAGATATTAACCTTGCTCTTGAAATTGCATAGATTCAGTTTCTCCGTCTGACTCAGAGGGCTTTAGGAACTGACCTCTACATGGAGAGAAACTGTTTCCCTGCTGTTTGCACTGCTCAAAGCTAGAGAAATGTTCACACTTCCTACCTGAATCCAGGCAAGCGTCAGGCTGCTTCTTCTGGTATTCTGGCCAGTATGCAATAGAGCTTCTGTGTCCTGTCCTCCAGTTGGTATCTCTGGACCTCAGGATTTCTTCTCCAGACGTCCTCCAAGAGGTATTTGGGCTCCTTTTCTCCTTAGCTGCAACAGACCTCTTCCTAGGTGTTGCTTGAGGGTCCCTGGCTGTGGATTTACAGACCTCTGGCTTTCTCCAGTCCTCTGAAACTTTCCCCCAGGTATCTCTCCAGGCATACTTTATTTATTTATTTTATTTATTTTTATTTAACAGTCGCTTATATACCGCTACCTTCCAATGATCAGGTGCGGTTTACATATAACAGGTAAAGAAACAGTATAGCATATCTGTTTTTACATTAAACATGCTTGAATTATGTAAAACTTAACTTTAACAAATAAACTTTGGAGAACTATGTACAATCAACTATGTACAGTCAACAGAAGTTGAGTTCCACGAGCAAGGTAGCTATTTACAAGCATCATAAACTGTGTTAAAGGTCATGTTTTCATGGGACATTATGGTGTTAGACTCAATGGGGCATGTTTACTAAAGTCCGCAAATCTGCGCACCGCAAAATAGCGCACGGCAACGCGGCATTGAAACGCGCAGAAACGCGTTTAAACGCCCCGCACACGTGCTTGTCACCCCCGCACAGGTACGCGGTTCAGTAACGGGCCCCGTACAAGTGCGGGCCCGCAAATGTCCGATAGAGGTGTGGAACGGCTAAAGGAGGGCGGAGGAAGGCTCCGGAGGGGCGGAGGGACGGGGTCAATGGGTGGAGAGTGGGAGGTGAGAGGCTCCCCGCACAGTATCGTGCCCGAATTTACATGTAAAAAATAGCGCGAGTGAAACACTCGCGGTAGAGGGCATATAAAGGGAAGAGAAACCATTTCCGTCAGCAATGTACAGCAAAACCGGGGAAACCTGCAAAACGTCAGCAGTGTGATACATGTGCACAGCACAAAACTGCAATGAAAAATAGGAAATGACCACAACAAAAGCATTAAAATAGTAAATCAGCTGGGGAACAGGTATATTAATGCGCAAAAGTTAAAAACACACCCAGCAGAGCTCCAAAAAAATAAAATAACATTTGTTTGGAAAGGGGCACGGAGCGGAGACACCTCCAAAAACGTCTCCGTGTATTGGACCCTTCCTGGGAGTGTTCCCTATGGTTGTCCATCAATAGCACTGTTGCCCAGCTTGGGAATATGCTATCCCCCTCTGTTCGGACGTCATACCCGTGTTATATTTGCACGTTTGTCACCAGACAGGGTGAAGGAGCTCACAGTAATAATGTGCAGAGCAGGTTTTGGAACCCCACCCTGCCAGGTCTACTATCTCCAGGGACTGCACTGTCTCTGTGGCCATAGTGTGGTGCAGTGGACAGAGCCGGTACCTCTAGGACCAGAGGGTCACACGTTCAAATCCCAGCTGTGGCACATGCCAGCACAATCCCAATATTTAACCCACCACTAAACACAGATATCAGAGACACCCCTTTATTGCACAGAACAAAAGCATGTTGCAAACACCCATATTTTACCCTACACCACACACACACCAGCACAATGTGCATCACCAACAGCCGCGTCCCCCAAATGCAGTCCTGTAGTGCCACAACTGTAGGGGCTAAGGACACGTAGGTAGAGGTTAAGTAGGTAGAGGTTATGTACGACAGATGTGCCTGTACATGCCCTCACCCCACGTGCCAAGGGCCAATTGTGTCCCTGGTCATGATCACGTAATGGGTGGCCCACGTTCCACAAAAACCTTGCTAAAGAACAACAGCTAGACCGCTATACCATGTGAGCCAAATACAGTCCTGGGGTTCCACTACGCAATCAGGTCATATGCCTTTGCAAGGATAAGGACATGCCAGCATGTCGGCGGAAGGGTTCAGATGGTGGAGGGGGCAGTGGCTGCTAGCCACAGAGGACAGTGGCCAGGCCATGTGCAGGCTGGCACCGTCCACTGCAACAGACAGGCCATGTCGGATGTACAGTCATGGACCACCCAGGGATTGCAGCCAATCAGTGGCTACACGGTGGTGCAGTGCACACAGACAGTGTGTGCAAGAACAGAGGGTCACAGGTTCAGAGCCCAGCTGCAGCTACCGCCAACCCTGTCCACATATTCACCCCACAGCTACACCGTGGTAGTAAGGACAAACCTTTATTGCTGAGAACATAGGCATGGTCAATACGTCTATCTTTTACCACACCAAACACAGACACCATAAACAGGCACATTATCTCCAGCAGAGTCTCCCAAATGCAGTCCTGGAGGGCCAAACACCATTCAGGTTCCATGCTTCCCCTAAGACAGATGCCTGTGCTGCAGATGTCTGCACCACCCCCATGCTATGCAACTGTAGCCCATGCATATTCATAGGGGACAGCATGAAGGCCCGAACAGTGTCTGGAACACCAGGACTGGAGTAGGGACACCCTGCCGTAAAGCAAGAGGCAACAGGTCCAGACGCACCCACACCCACAGGCCACATTGGATAAGCCCCCTGGGGGGGCATCTCCCAGATCTAGCTTCTGCGTACCCTAGCAATGCCACCCTATACCTGGGTACACGGTACACAGACCACAAACGTTTGATGTGGGTACTGGCAGGTAGACAGTCCTACGCTCAGCACTGTTTGCTCCTTGTGCTCCAGCAGAACAAGCTGTCGGCTGTCTGTGGTGCGTGCCCCAGGTCTGGCCCCTGACAGTATTTACCACCCTGGGGAGTGACCCGCAGCAGTACTGTGTACCATATCCATGCCTGTACCCTTCCCAGGACTGGTGTGGTGGGCACGTCGAATGACTCCCCCAATAGTAGCACAATGCTGGCATAGGTGAGGGGGGGGTGTCTGTCTATACAGTGTGTGTTGGCTACAAACACCCTCCACAGGCCACACTGCCAGCACTGTTGCCAGTATTGGCCTGACAATGTGCATAATGAGCAGCAAGGTACCATGGGTATAGCTCAGACAGGGTGTGCTGGCCAGGATGCATCTGCACAGGGCATGGGGCACTGGCTGGGACATTGTAATGCCCAGCCACCACCTACACAGACAGGGTGACCTCTGTATGTGCTGCTGGTGGATCACTCTCACCCTGAGCGTGCAGTGATGACAGCATGGCTAGGCACCCCCATAGTGCTGTATAGCATTTCTCTCCTGTGATCTATATGGGTGTCCTGTTGGGGCCTCTTCATGGACTGATCTGCCTGTGTGTGCTGGCACCACAGTTTGGGGTGCATGCAATCCTGGCAGGACTATCCAGCAGACTCTGCACAGCTGGCATGTGTCCTGATGGAGCTCCTTGCAGGGTGCAGCAGCTGATGGCTTGCTGCAGGAGAATATCAGATAGTGCTGGGGTGCACCCCTGAATATCTAGGCCTACTGTCTGTCTGATAGTGTGTTATGGATGTGTGTGGAGCTGCTTGGACTGCCCTGTAGGGTGTCTGTCCCCCAGCAGGACAGGGGTTGATGGCCCACTCTACTGCCATTAGTGCAGGGGGGGAGGAAGGATGGGGATCTGTTGATGGGAGACCCTGTTTGTCATGGGGGTGGGGGGGTGGTAGGTACGTTGCCCACCTATGGGGAGGGGAAACCACCAACTAAGACAGAAGGGGGTATCCATGATGTGTTTGCAACACCTTCTTAGCACACAGGTTAATACTGATTTTGAGCTCTGGCATGGCCGTTGATGTGGACCTGGTCCTGGGCGCCACCTCCCACCCTCAGGGTGAGCACATTACCTGCACAATGTGACGGTGTGTAGCTACCCCTTGCCAGCAGTCCTCACGCTCAGGCCCCCCACCAGGCCGAGGTTCTGTGTGGGTGGACACGGACAGTTCCCCCTACCATGCCGTGTAGCTTTTGGGGTGCAGTCCCCATCTTGTGTGCATCTGTGGGCAGCTGATTTGCATGTGCATTGCATCATGGGTACGGGTGGCCTACCCCGTCCTGTCTACAGCAGCAGACTGTCTGTGGGGTGACGTGCAGGCTCTCTGCAGCCACACAGGCGCTTACTCAGAGCTATAGTGCCGTAGCCCAATGGTTCCGTCACTGTCTTTATGGCAGGAGGTCATGGGTTCAAGTCCACAGAGGGGTTCTGTGATAGGGTTGTCCAGAGCATTGTACTTTTTTACTGGACAGATGTTTATGCCATCAAACACACCCTTGCCATACTGTACCCATAAGGGTGCCTCTGAGGGTGCATTATAGGGCGCCCTATAGGCCACCTTATGGTTGCCATCCATATTGCGTGCACTATACATTATCCTGTGGCGCAGCATACATGGTGCCCTATAGGGGACTTGCTAGGGTGCCTTTGCGGACTGTGCACTGTAACATGTGCCTTACGGGCCTCCATATATTAACACGCTGTTAGAGCGGGTTTACTGGTAGTGGGTAATAAAAATAAACTATAAGGCCTCCTACAGCACACCTCACCATAATACTTACTGCCCCAGCCAACCTTGCTCACTGGGCACTGTGAGGGGTTGAACCCCTGACCTCTGCACCATTGGTCAGTATCCTAACCATTGTGCTATGGCTCTGTTCCTGTTTGCTGTGCACATCAGTGCGCCACTTATGCCGCCCACTATCGGACCGCCCCCTCATACATCAGCGCGCCGCCCTCTGCCCACATCTATCTGCGCGTCGCCCTCTGCCGCCCAAACTTAACAGTGCGCCGCTCTCTGCCGCCCCCAATGAACGGTGCGCCGACTCATGCCGTTAAAAATAAACAGTGCGCCGCCTCATGCCGTTACAAATAAACCGTGCGCCGCCTTCTGCCGCCCAAAATTACTATGCCTCCCACACCACTTTTTCCCACTACATTTGATGCCTCAGCTGGCCTCTTTCATTGAGCACAATGGGGTCTTGAACCCATGGCCCTTGCACCATGGGTCAGTGTCTTCACCGTTGTACTACGGCTCTGCTGTGTGTTTATGCAGCAGCGGCCCACTTAGCCTTCCCACGCGCCAATGTGGGCCCCGCACATTAGTACGACACGCACAGGTTTGCTCTGGTGTCTGTCTATGTCCGCCCTGAAACGGCCACTCCATATATGGCACCAGTACACTAACGGGTACCCACACAGCAACCTTGTTTAATTAACATCGCCCTTATTATTGGCAGTTATTGCAATGTGAAAGCCATAGCACATCACATCATACAGAAGCCAAAGAACCATTGTGTATGTGTTGATAGGTTCAAGACCCAAATGTGTATACACATCAACATTCGAAAATGGTGTTCATTTCCGTAAGATAAATGACACACAACAGTGTATATGTAATGTGTGTCGCGCAGGTTCTAGCGATAAACTTTTCTTTGCGCATTTGCGTGACGCAGTTGCACGTGAAATATTGCAAACATGCGCCAGCTGCGTAGGCCACATGCACGTACTGCGTTCGGTGCGCACATGGACGCCATACATTTCTGAACTGCGCCATATGCGTGGTGCAGGTGCACGTAAATTTGCGCGTCAGGTGCCCTACGCATGTGCGTGATGCACGCTGCGTCCAATCAGGTGATAATATCTGAAAATGGCGCCCAGAGTAAGGAAGCCCTCCTTCAACCTCCGAGAGCTCAGGCACCTGTCCCGGCTGATCGCACCACGCCAGCACAAGCTCTTCCCAGGGGCCACCGGGCACAGGGACAGCTCCAAGGTCCTAAGGGCGTGGCAACGTCTACAAAGACGGTTCAATACAGAAGCAGACTACCCACGTGAGGTAAGTGTATGGTGCCAGTACCTCAAAATGAGATCTGTAGCCTGTGCTAATTGCAAATGTCCATGCTGTTGTTTTGAGGTACTGTGAGTCAGTAATGTGCAGAAGATGAGAAGACATAGCAAAATGTATCTGTCTCATTTGTGAGTGTGTTGACCTGCACCCAGGTGGTGATGGACATGGTCATAGAGGTGTCCATGCTACCCTTGTGGCATGTCAGCTGCTGCCATGGCTGTGCCACAACATACTGTAATTAAGCTAGACCCTAGATCAGAGATGTAAATAGAAACAACAACATATGGATATGGTGGGATCAGTACCTGTAACAAAGCACCTTGGGACAAGCACAAGGATAAGTGAAACGTAGCATTGATGGTATGTCACACACCCAGATGAGATGGGCATTGTTGCCCATGTTGTTCAATACACACGCCTATCTGCATGGGTCCACAGCGCCCATCACAGTGGGCTAGCAATCACCCTAGAGAAATGCTTGTGCGTGCCCATCCAATTTCAGGCATCCACCCTATCACAAGGAGGACAGAGAGCCCATCACAGTGTGTTTGCTGTCAGCCCTGTGATATTGGTCTGTGTGCTGTCAGAGCCCCAAACAGTTCCCCTAACTGCAGAGGTCCATAGAGCTCATCCCAGTAGGCTCTAAGAAACCCATGGAAAATGCTTGTCTGTGCATGGGCAGGTTAACACATACACCCTATCCCTTGGATTCCATGTGGACAATCGCAAGGGCCCATCTGGCACCATGGGGATATGGTTGTGTGTCCCTAAACAGTTTGCTTTATGAACCCTATCCCCTGGAGTCCAGGAATGGCACCACAGTGGCTCATCTGGCACCATGGGGATATGGTTGTGTGTGCTCTAACAGTTTTGCTGTATGCTCCCTATCCCCTGGAGGCCAGGTATGCCACTACAGTGGCTCATCTGGCACCATGGAGATATGGTTGTATGTGCGCTCTAACAGTTTTGCTGTATGCTCCCTATCCCCTGGAGGCCAGGTATGCCACTACAGTGGCTCATCTGGCACCATGGAGATATGGTTGTGTGTGCTCTAACAGTTTTGCTGTATGCTCCCTATCCCCTGGAGGCCAGGTATGCCACTACAGTGGCTCATCTGGCACCATGGAGATATGGTTGTGTGTGCTCTAACAGTTTTGCTGTATGCTCCCTATCCCCTGGAGGCCAGGTATGCCACTACAGTGGCTCATCTGGCACCATGGAGATATGGTTGTGTGTGCTCTAACAGTTTTGCTGTATGCTCCCTAACCCCTGGAGGCCAGGTATGCCACTACAGTGGCTCATCTGGCACCATGGAGATATGGTTGTGTGTGCTCTAACAGTTTTGCTGTATGCTCCCTATCCCCTGGAGGCCAGGTATGCCACTACAGTGGCTCATCTGGCACCATGGAGATATGGTTGTGTGTGTCCCTAAACAGTTTGCTTTATGAACCCTATCCCCTGGAGTCCAGGAATGGCACCACAGTGGCTCATCTGGCACCATGGGGATATGGTTGTGTGTGCTCTAACAGTTTTGCTGTATGCTCCCTATCCCCTGGAGGCCAGGAAGACCATCCCAGTGTCTAATCTGGCACCATGGGGATATGCTTGTGTGTGCCTAACAGGTTAAATGCATTCTCCCTATCCCCAGGATTCCTGTGAGCTGCGCAATGCGTCGTGTTAGTCACCCTTTTGCTAATGTGTGTGCAGCTGATGATCTGTGGTAGGACAACCAGCCCACAGGGGTACAGATCAGCAATAGCTATGGTGGGTATGTCAGTAAGATAATGTGTATGTTCATGGCAGGTAGCTTGGACCTATACCATAGTTTGTGAAGTGAATATCTCATCACACATGTCTGTGATGTCTCCAGATGATATGCTAGCTGCAGAGGTTAATGTGTGTAACAGCACCCCATCCCCCTTAGCCATTATATGTGTTATCAGAAAACCTGTAGCAGATACATGTCCCCATACCGTCATGCAGATTGTGGTTCAAAACCTTAACACCTAATATAAATCCAACAACATCAGACACATGGACATCACTGATGGTGTTTCAGTGACACATGCAACTGATGTTGCTGGATAACACATACATAAACCCACATGAGCACTGGTGCAAAGAGCCGTTATGTTGGTTTGGCCCCTGTCGATATTGCTTAAACAAAACACCTTCTGTCAGCCCAGCTGAACCAGTGAATATGAACATAACAACATAACCTAGGCCATACAGGAACAATACCCACCCCTACCCCCACATTACGCTGACATCAACTGTGTGCAACGTAGGTTGCACATAGCCAGCAGCTTGCCCATAAGACACACCTCCCACAATGCAGCCAGTGGTGCAAGCATTGATATTGTTGGCCCTGTCAAAGGTGAAAGTTTATGTTATTGTCCCCTGTCACAGTCAATAGGGCCACCCACACAATGACTCCTCTCACCACACTCCGCCAATGATTGGTTGCATATCAGTTTGCCAGTGGGGTTGAGTACCAGGATGTCTAAAGAGAATCTCAACATAGATGTGTGTAACACAGCACATGCAGTGTAACTGTGACTAGCATGGACAACATCATTGGTCAACAAACTGTGCAATGTTGCTACAAGGTCATGCAAGGGGGCAATAGGGTATGTACAGGATGTGCTGAGGGAGCCATGTACACTGGCCACAGGTGTCACTGCACACATGTGCACAGACAAAGCAACTAATGCAAGTGGTACTGTGACCCCCAAATGTTCTGTGAACAAAAGGAGGTAGGCCTTCCATGTGTGTCTATATTGATGAAACCCCAGGATGCATGAGAACACACCCCAGTGTCCAGTTTAAATGACATCATAAGCAAACTAATGTGTATGTGTGTTGTGATGTTGGCCGTGCAAACTGGCTCTTCCTAGGTCATGGATTGCCAAACATCAAGCAGGTCACTGTGTCTGTCATTGCATGACACTAGTTATTGTAGTGAAACACGTGTGGCAGTGTATGTTTATTTTGTGTGTCATCTCACCTATATGTCACAATGTACACAAATGGAGGTTTCATAACCCACACACACATGTGAGCCATGAGATAACCAGGTGTATGTCACTTTGTAGGTTTCCCCCCGTTTGCCAATAGGCCATAATGAAATATGAATACTTAAGACGCCTTGCTGGTCCACCCTCCACGAACCATGTAAGCTTCCCTGAAGGCCCTTCCAGGCATGGCCCATTTGGGCTGACTGCCCTGGGCCACACCCAAAAGATGTCACCCACTTTTATCTGACACTCACACAGGATGCTATAGAAAGAGGTGGGGAATAAGAAGGCAGCCACAGTCCATCAGCACACCTGTGAAAACAAACTAGCATGTACATATACGTTGCAGCCAGATGATAGACCATGTTATGTGTGTATCTGGTGACAGCATAGCCAAACCCCTGTCAGAGTTTACCTGGCGTAACAGCAGCATGAGGAAATAACAGCCCCCCCAATCCCCGGGGGGGGGGGGCCCACTCCATGTCCGTGTCACTCTCACGCTTTTTTCTCAATGTTGATCCCTGTGTAAGCTGTATACCTCACCTGAGAGAGACATGTTGGACGGGGGGGGGCAGTGCATTCACACTGTGGGATGCTGACACACACCATCACAAGGGATGAGGGTCAGCTGTGACACACAGGCTCCCTTGTCACCAGCGGAGAACCCATGGCATGGACATATGCGTGTTGCCCATGGAAACTGCCTGCTGACAGGTGACAAACTATGCAGTACATGACACACACACACACACAGCACTGTCGCAGGAGCAGCAAGACCCTGTGCACAGTGATGTGTATGTGTGTGTGTGTGTGTGTGTGTGTGTGTGTGGGCAAAACCAGCAGAAGGTGACCAGTCACTAATGCCCTCACCTTTCCTTTGCATATCCACAGATCGAGGATCTCCGGAAGAAGGGCAGGGAGCTGCGCCTCCACCATGCTGCAGACCTTGTCAGACGGCTGCCTAGGGTGAGAACTTACACAATCTTGACGATGCATATATTCATATGATTCTTGCAAGGTATTGTGGGTATTGTAGTTCATTCACTCCCAAACACAGCTGATGACAATAATTTGAGTTGTGAAAACGAGTGGTAAGATCAATAAAATACTTCTTTTATTGATGGGGTTTAATTCACCCAGCACATGTATGCTTGATAGCACTATAAATGAGGTTACTTGCTTGCAGTGTTTAAAATGGATAACAAAAGTCACAAAGTAAACCAGAAACAACCTTCAGCTTGTCAGGCAATTAGCTAATGTTCTTAGCAAATAATTACCAAATACAAAGGCACAAAGAAAAGAATAAACTTTGCTGGTTAGGTTAAACTTCTGCTTATTTTCCACGCAGATCTCAGCAGTGATTCTCCCTTGCTCACACACAATCAGGTGCAGCCCTAATTACTATCAATGGACCAGCTGAAAGCCTTTAGCTGCTGGCTGCTACTGTGTGAGCCCAAATCCTGCTTTAAGAGCTGTTTGCAGTGGAAATAAAGAACAAAGTTAGGTTTCTTTGTGATGGCTGATGTGTTTGCTCAGAGAAAACTAGTAATAGCATTTAGATAGAGAACAGTCCATATAAACTGTATTTTCATCTGCTGTATCAATCAGCATATGGTCACTATCATACATTGGCACAGACAAGTCTTTCATTAAGGCACTATCATGAGAATGCTCATTCCCTTGCTGCCACTCTCTATATAGATAGGGTCTGGATCAGTGTTCATACCTGAGCCTCTCCTGCTATCATTATTCCTCTCTGTATAGCCTGGCCAATATGTAATCCAATTCTGATGTCCAGCCTTCCAATCTTGATCCCTGGACACTGGATCTTCTCTCACATACCTTCTGGCCTTGGTCTGAAAGTCCCTTCCACATGCAGTCTTCTCTCTTCCAGGTAGCCACTGGTGATTCCTATCTCTGCCACTCCATTCCTCTGGCTGAATCCAGTCCAATGGACTCTGCTGGCTTTGGAATACCTCCCAGTATGAGTACTGCCTTGGAATCTCCCAGACCTTCCAATGGCCTTTCTTCTCTTCCTTCCAGAGAGTTTCCTTCTCTCTCTATCCGCTTGGCTTGGCTTCTGTTTCTCCAGGTGATACTGGTGCTTGAGCTTGTAGCCGTTGCTGTCTCTGTATCTCTTCCTCCCTCTGTAGCTTTGTCTGAAGCTCTCCCTGAAGCTGTTATCTGAAGAATAAGCTCTATTCTTATCCTGTTCTAATGTGTGCTGCTCCCTAACACAGCGCAGCTGTGTTGAATCAGGCCCTGCCCTTTGAGATGAGTGCTTAGGGATTACCTCATAGCTCTCTTGATTGCACACACATTCTCTCACTTCAGCCCCTCTCATGGCTGCTGGGAAACCTGGTGCATTCTGGGACTGGTAGTCTTTTATGTGAAAACTCTGTTTTCTTGCTTCTACCAGAACTGACAGGTTGCTTGTTCAGAGTCACATCATCTTTTCTATAGCTCCTACCTGAGCTATGATAAGCTTCCTTATCACAACCTTCAGTGCCTCCAGGGTGAGAACTCACAAAAGGGTGATGATGTATAATAATGAGAATGTCAAGTATCTGTAACATATGTCCCATTATCAGAGATGCCTTTGTGTTACCTGCCTATGTAGAAGTGCTATATTTCTGACAAGAGAAACGTGCTGATGGCTGTCATGTTCCACAGATGGTGATGACACCGAGGATGAGGCCACCACCTCTGCACACCTCTTCCGAAGGACACCAACACCACATGATGCAGAGGTGGTGGTCCTGGACACCACAGAGGAGGAGGAGGAGGAGGTGGACGAGGATGATGAGGTGGAGGTGGTGGAGGCGCAAACACCTGGATCACCTGAAGAAAGGACACAGGAGGGCCAAGAAGGACATTCTGAAGGGTTGTTTGTGGGGGAGGCAGGGTTGAGGGCGGCTGCAGGTGATGTGGAGGGGGGGGGGATGGTTTGGATGGAACCGGGGGGGAGGAATTACCCGAAGGGGTTTGGGAAAGTGATGTGAAGACAGGGCATCACAGGGCACTGTGGCTTCCCCCCAGCCACTGCAGTTGCCTCCACCATCCAGGGCCACAGACAGGCCCTATGCAGATGCCACCACACAGACAACATTGACAATGTGTGTGTGTGTGGTGGCATATGCGTGGACCACCTGTCTGTGGCCTTGGATGGGATGGAGCAACGCATACATGAGTTGTGTCACTCTCAGCAGTGGCTGGCGGCAGTGATTGAGAGGGTGGTTGCCGAGGTGGTACGTCTGCCATGTCGGCAAGCACCCCCTCAATGGCGTCACTGGTGTCAGTGATTGCGCTAGTGACGTCACCACATGTGCCCTGTGCTGCCCTGTCTTCCAGCAGTGGGCCTGCTGGGGAGGGTGGGTGTCACCTGTGTGTTTGTTTTATGTGTGTGTGTGTTTTCTAATTTGCGTGTGGGCGTTTGCGGGGAGGGGGAGGATGTTTGGGAAGGGGGGAAGGGTGATGGTATTTTCCCCCTTCCCATATCTGTAAAGTTTATCCCATTTCTGTTTTACATCATAAAAATAATTTTCTGAAAAAAACCTGTAATGCTCACGTGTCTGACCTAGGCAAAGTGTGCGGATGTCAGCATGTGATATGTGGTGGGTGCACATATGTTTCTGTGGTGCAAACATGTGTGTGAAACCAAAAGCAGCCCCCAAATAAGGTGTAGATGTTCATAATTAGGGGTGTACAGTAACCATTGCAACGTAGCAGCTGTCTCACTGATGTACATGGCACAGGAATGGTCCTATGTGGAACAAAGGTCTTCACATATCTGAGTCTCAAACATAGGCAGACCACCCATATCTGCCTCTGTCACAGACGTACCTATGGTGTGTTGGGAGGCAGGAGATTATTGATGTGGTCAAGGGAAAAAAGCCACATATATGCCACCAATGAGTGTTCTATGATGGGTTTCTCACGGTGATGAGTATGTGACGTAAACACGCCATTGAGAACATAGTCCCCCTGTGACCACATGGATGTCTGTGCACACTGGTGCCGCTGCATCCCCAAGGATGTTGGGAAACAAGGTGCACGTGACACATCACATGTGTGTGCCAGCATGACAATCGTAGCTGACTCTGTTGAGGTATTTGCAGCAGGGAAAACCTGTGTGTGGGTCATATACTGTACCCATCACTAGATGACCTGGGCGCAGCTCATATAGGGTTTTCACAAACACCCCCCGCCTCCCTGATACACATGGGGGACAACATGGACACTCATTGGACACACACACTGTATGTATAGTAATTACAGCTGTTTATTGTCACAGCGTAAAGTCTCAAATTAGCTTTCCATATACACATGGATATTCTAATGTGTGTGCGTTACAAATTTAAGTGTTACCTGACACCCACACAACATATGATCTGCATATGTAAGCTTTTGACATGACACACATAACAAACACCTCAAAAACATGTTGAACTGGATACATAATTGCTCCAACTGAGCATTGTAAAATCAAACAAAAATAGGATTATACCATGTTATTGCATATATCATGTTTCGTTATTGGCGACGTGGTCGCCACACGCCTGACACGTCGGGCCCCCCTCCCCCGGCCACGACCCTCTTCTCGAAACCCGTGCTGGTGGTGGTGCAGGAGCAAGTCTGCGCTATCATCCAGCATGCCCTCAAGGGCCTCACATATCCGGGTGACGGGCATGTTTTTGGGAGGACCGCCTCATGTAATTGACGGATCTCACCACCACACACCTCCCTTGTGTTTTTGCTCCACTGCAAGGCGTATCTGCTCCAGAACACGTCGACTGCCTGTGCATGGGATACAGCGTGTTATTCCATACATCTCCACTACTCCAACGCCATACACAAACAGTTAATGTACATGCCACACGATTGGTGATGTGATAGGGCAGACTCAATCACAGAAATGGAGAGGGGCAATATACATAATGTCCACAGTAGTATATGGCAGGCAGACAAACCCAGAGGGCACATCACACGACGTAGATGTGGTATGCCCTCACAACGATTTACAGGCTGTGGAGAAAACCCATATACTACAGTTGTGGCAACAGGATTGGCCAATGACAGCTATCACATAAACCTCGTGTAGGGGAGCTTGCACATGCACGAGCCACAAATACATCAGCTGGACACCAACGGAGATGAACACAGGAAGGTCGAGATATGACATCACAATTGAGGACACATGTGGAGGGAAAAAACACATTCTCTGACAGGGACATGTGTTTTGTTAATGAAGCAATGGGATGTCTGGTAGGCACAGGGATGACACACCTTACCTGTACATGTGCACCTCTGCTGCACATATGTGACTCCTGAGTGATACATATGCACCCTCACTGTAACACAGAGGAGGGTTTGTGGTCCAGATAATGTAGGCCATGTAACAAATGTGTATAGTTTGGACAGAGCAGGGGAAAGCAACAGAGGGGGACATCAGAGCTCGACAAGACATGGCTATGTTTCCCGCTACCTGCAAATGCAGACATTGCGGAATGGTGGATATGTGACACAACAGCACAGAGGAGGGTCATATAGCTTAACATATGCTCATTAATATAGCAGACTATGGCTAAGTTGTCATCCTGCTGTGTACAAGACATTTGGGTATCTGCAGAGCGGGCAGGATGTAGCTTTTCCAATGTCTGTATCAATTTATGTTGTCATAGAGTGCTGGGCCATCAGACACATTCCTCATATGTCTGCATCCATGTGTATCAACCTGAACATATACTATTCTCTTGGGGGGAAAAGTCTATCATTTCAGGTACCCTACAACCTTTGGGTATCACACCATCTAAGGTAATCAAGCAGAACATGTAACGTGTGGAGGTAATGTTTGAACAGCCACCACACACACACCAACTGTGGGACTACTGGTGTGTGTGTTGTGGTTGTGACAGTCTATTGTCACCCACCTTCAGCATCACGATGTGATGATGCACCATAGGCCCTCAACTCTGCCATCATCAACTCCGGGAGAGGTGTAGGTGTTGGTTCTGCTGGCATGGGTGGTTGGCTGGTCTCTATTGCTGCTTCACGCAGCAATGGTGTCATGGCGCGCACGTGTGGCTCCAGGGACTCATCGCCAGCACTTTGTGCCTGCCCCCAGAGACAGCAGCCTCTGCCTCCATCAGACTCATAGGGGCTGCAATGTAGAACCTCCCCTCCTACTCTTCCACCACCGCACTTCATCCTGCTCCTGTCCTCCTTGCCCCCCCCCCTCCTCCTCCTCTTCCTCCGCACCCATTTGACTGTAGTCACCTGCATTGGGAGGAATCAGAGAGAGCACACATATGTTTCAGCAAACCACATATGTATACGTGTGTGATACATAACACACAGACAGGATGTTTTGCGTCCGTTCATGTGTGCTGCATGCCGGACACCGGACACACTCCCATACGGTTGTGTGTCACCACCATGTGTCTGGGTTAGGGACACATGTGTGTGCTGTGCCCATGCACAGGTGGCAGATCGCCCTTTTTCCTGTTCATGGTCCACATTGCACATGTTTGCCCATAGCATCCCATTCCTCTGTTTTGTAACATATTTCCGCACATGCGTGTTGCTGCCCCCACCCTAAACACCTGCTTTATGCAAATCACTGCATGCGTGTGTTGGTTTGTGAGTATGGGTCATATTTGTATGTCATATGATTCTCTCAGTGCTACATGTGACTCGCAGTGACCCATAGTGCAGCGTATGGCAACTAGGCATCACCTTTGGCCCACTGGGGTGCACATGCAGCACTGTAATGCTGGAATGTCATACACACCTGCCTTGGAAAGGACCGACACTGTCATGCAGGGTATGGAAATCACAGTTGTTTTTTGTCTGGTGACTCATGTGTGTGTGTGCTTCATTATGCCATATTCTCGGGGGATGGGTTGAGGAGGTATGTTTGGATGTGAACCCCAGACATGTCAACAGAACTGGTGAGGTAAGGATATTGCACACACATATCACAACAGGATGGCAACATGATATGGATTTTGTGGACACATATGGTAGTGTATTTGCATAGGGACTGCCCTGTACGGAATATGGAGATTGTACATGAGAAAGAAAAGATTAGTTAGTGTACATACCTGCATGTGGATGTGCGCTATCCAGGGCCTCTGGCAGTCCACGAAGGTAGATGTCTCCCAGCCGTGCTGCAAGTTCTTGTTCAGGGGCGAGAGTGTGGGTTGTGAGGGGGGGTCCGCCACCTGTGCCCATAGCATGTTGTCTTACAGCAACCATGTGCTGACGGACACCTCTCTTGATGTCAGAAAACCTCTTTTTAAGCTGTCTACATCACGTGTGGGGCCCCCTGCCCCAGACAGTGCAGTACGCAGATCCTCCCACACTGCGATTCTGTTTGCAAACAGATGTGCGTTGTGCTCATTCTGCCAAATAATACATCGTAGTTTTCAAGGACATGGGAGAGTAAATATATGGTTTTCCCTGTCACTGAACTTTACAGCTCTCCTCCTTTGTGTTGCTGGCACAGGGACCCTTTTTCTTTTGGCCGGTTTGGCTGTAATGTGACGGCTGTCGCTCAGCAGATGGCCCTGCCTGTTCGTGGCTAGGCTGTGCAGGTCTGTGCCCTGGGTGACTCAGCACCAACTGGCTGCCCCACATCCTCCGCCTCCTCACACTGGCCCTCTCTGTCACTGTCCCTCTCCATCTCCAACTTGAACACAGGCACCTCTCAAACAACCCCCGTTCACCAACACACAGCAGGACACAGCACACACAACAGATAACAATAACACTACAATAGAGGACACAATACAGTACACTGTAACACAGGTGATGTGTCAAGTAAATGAGCACATTTACACAGATACTACAGTGATTTTTTAAGTTATCCTCTCCCTCTATCCTGTGCCGTACCCCTACCTCAGCCTCTCCCTCTCAGACTCTGATTCACTCCTCTATATCCCGCCTTCCTCTGACGTTCTTGCCACCACAGCCTCACTCCCTATTGCACACTGTACCTTTATGTCTCACTCCTTCCTCTGGACTACCTCTAACTTATCCTCTGGCTCTGGCTCACTCTTTACCTCTGTGTCTGTTGTGAAACTCCTCTAACATCCCTCACGTGTGCCACGTGTTGCAGGCCTATTTATACGGTAATTTGTACGTTTGATTTTTGCGACATGCGCATTTGTGCAGGCGTGTATTTGGTGGGACGAGCTCGTGCGTCGCGCTCGTGCGCCGTGAGTGTGACGGCATACACATGGGCGTTTGCAGGCGTCAACACACACATGCGCCGAGGGAAATAGTGGTACGTATGTGTATTGTCACGCATACGCATTACGTGGAGTCCCGCATGGGCGTCTGGGTGCTTTTTGCGCATGCGCAAGGCGATGCGCATCTGTTTGTCACCACGCACATGCCGACACCCATGCATAGAGTCGCGCATGCGCGTGACTCTAGACCTTCGTCTGCGAGCAGATGCGCAGGCGCATTGGACGTCACGGCAAGGAAAAGAAATATAGGTGAGGGAGAACAGCTTGTCGACGTGAGGGTTGTAGGCGGAGAAGAGTAGAAGTGTGTTTGGTGAGAGACAGTAAGGGAGTCCGAACAGGTGAATGTGTAGATTGTTTGGCTGGTGTTTGTATTGAGGATTGTATTGTCTTGTGTGTGTATGGTCTGGTGTGTCTTGTAGTTTGTACAGGGCTTAGATAGATTAATGTGTGTGACAAAGTTATTTGTTACTTATTTAGGTGGGAGGAGTTTATGGCGCAGGTCTATTCTGCTCCATGTCTCCTGTGCAGTGGGCAGAAGCATGGGATGCCGAACACGGGAGATGGTGTCGATGGGGCTGGGGCACAGGGCATGGGTATAGTCCCGCAGCAACTCAGACCTGCAGCTGTGGTGGCGGTCCAAGCCTGTGTTGTTCGTGCACGGCGCAGGAGGACGTGCCGAGGTGCAGGCTCGGCAGCCACGCCTCTACAGGCCCCGTCCCCAGCTCCATGACATGCGGAGAGGACCAGGTCATCTTCCGCTTTACCGACTGAAGCACAAGGGCTATTAGGGGTCTCTATGATGGATCTATAAGACTCCTGACCTTCGAGCCCTCATGACTGATCGGGTCCAAATGCCCATAGCCTGGTTTAGTCAAGCTCCTTGCTGCCTTACATTTCTTTGCCTCCGCTGTTTTCAGACATCTGTGGGCCAAGCAGTGGGTGGCATGAGCCGGCCCCACCACTTCTCCACGATGTCATCCACCATGTACTTGCGTGGCCATGGTCAGCCGGATGGGGGATTACATAGCCATACCCCACACTTTAGGCAACAATGGTGGGACCCCTGAACCAGTGCCTTTGAGGCATTAGCCGGAGATTAACCCACACTGTGATGGGAGCTAATTACGATTGCACATATGTTGCCCGATGGTCCCCGCCTAGAGAACAGGACCGGACGGTAGCGTACCGTGCAACCGCAAACACTACCATTCCCTGAATGTTTCAAGGTACTGTAAGTGTGATAGCAAATCAGCAATATTCTGAATGTGGCTACCCTAGGATTTGGCCATGAATCCACCCATGTAAGCTCCTATATTACTGCAATCAACTCTCGGCAATATTCACACAATTTGAGGAGGAGACAAGGGACGTGTTTGGCGAATGTATATTGCCTGGGTGAAAGTATTGTCAGGTGTCTGTTATTTCTGTATGTCCATTTATAACAATGGTTTCTATTTGATGATGTGGACAGTAGAGGTTTTTTTATCACAGTTTGATCACATGCACATTTGCAATTATGATTGATTTAACACTCCACAGGACTGGTGTTGAGTATACATTATTACATTGGTTTTTGTACGTCTGGTACGATCTAAGAAACATTAAACCCTACATACATTCATGATTATCCTCACAGATCTATGACCGTTATATGCACCATGTTGTACATGTGCTGCCAGCCGACCTCAGTGAAGACATACTAGTGTTGTTGATGAAATGACCTCATAGTGCATGTTGGTAGCATATGCAAACATGTGGGTGGATTGGTGGGGTGGTTTTGTCCACCACATTGTACACTTGTGATTTGTATGTTTTAATTACCACCTTGGATAATGGTGTTCTCCAGTCATTGAACATGGTTCTGGTTCTGGATCACCCTAAATATTACACACCAGGTCATGTGTGTGTCATTTACTGACGGCACGCACTCTGTGATGGAGTTTGTCACGCCCGGGCTCAATATCTGACATGAGATAGGTGTATATTAATATCTGATAGATTGATGTTGAGGTTTCCAGCCATGGGAAACCGTGTGCATATATGTTTGGCACAAGACATATTGCCCTATGTTTACAGCAGACTTGCAACAATATGTAGTGGGTTTACAGTAGCCTCTGACCACTGTAGGTGAGGGTACGTTTGTGTACATCTTGTCTGGCCATTTTCCTCATTTCTCTCACAAATCACACATTGTTGTAAAATGTACAGTTTACAGCACAGGGGACACTAAGTGGGTGCATACACAGAGGTATGGGAACCAGCTACACCCCCGTGAACGGTTATTATGTGCCTATACATATGTTTTGGGGGCAAACTAATGACGGGTACCAGTGTGCATGGTTTTGGGACGACCACACCTTCAGAGGGATTGTGTACAGGATGGGGACTGGAGGAAGAGTACTGGTCTATGACAGGGGCATTGGCGCGCAAACAATACACAGTCTATTTTGCCTGAACAAAATAAACATCATATGTTGCACATACTCACTAAACAGGATGTCTACAGGTGAATATGCTTTTCATGTCTTACCTACCACCATGGCCATACATTGGTGTGTATGTGATACACGACACCCACGCAAATGGCCCTGTGTGGTTTTCCCTTGGTTAATTAGAATGAGACGATACCCTGTGATTCATGGGGAGCATTGGATTGCTATTGTGGTGTGTCCCCCAGTCACCGTTTGTGGGTTTGCAGATGTGGACAGTAACTGCAATCACCATAGCGCATGTAGCACACACACACACAACACATTATTTAAAGGGTGGCACTATGGTCGTTTTGTGATATTCGATATGTGTTTACAGGCTGGATAAGCCATGTTTAGCTTGTATGGGTCCAGACCCACCCCCCCCACCCCATATGGTATAGTCTGACTAGCAGCTGCATAGTTTTTTTCAGCTGTATAATTTGTTGTCACACTGTCTTGTTGGTTTCTTTCCTTTCACTATCGACACAGGCTGGTCCAGGAATGTGTCCCACATGGAACCCCCTACCATTTACATACACAACATTTCTTTCTGCAGGTGATTACAGGATATGGTTGTCGCCCCTGGCGGCATGCTGACTCCTTGGTTCGTCAGGCCACTGACACGTGCAGAGCACAGGTACAATGAGGCCCCATGCCTCCAGGCCCGCTCTGGATCATAGAGTCGCACCTTCACTGGCGTTTTGAAGAGTCCGCTTCAGGTGTCTGGATAGGACAGCGCGGTGGCTCTTACCATATAGCCACGCACTGTTTTGCGCCGAGATAATCATAGGCCTGTTTGCATCCTGCACAACATTGATCTCAGGCACGATATCCCATGCGACAGAAATTAAATGACGGAGGGTGCAATCTGAGGAGAGATCCATTGATGCCCCCCTGTAACGTGCCAGTGGTGACACACGGGAGGGCTCAGCGTTCAGGCGGAGGTTTGATTGCAGAGCTGTTCTCATGTACGTATTAATTTGCTTCCACGACACACATGGTGCTTATACAATGTGTTGTAATGTTTATTGTGTTATGTGTTAATAGTTACACACATGGACCAATCTGGATCGACCACGTGCCATTTGGACTCTAATGCCATGTGACATAGAATCACGCATATTGTCCATGGGTGTGCCACAAATAATGTGGGATTCTGCCACAACAGCAGTTTACTGTATCGGCAGATGATGTGGGGGTTTGTTTGGTATCCTGTTTTGGTTTGTTTGGAGGGTGACATTCACAGTTAGTGTATGCTTCTGATCATAAAACAGCTGTTGTCAGACCAGAAGGTGTTTATGCATACATGATATGTGTGGCCATCACAGTGGTCAGTCCATATGTTGATAATGTTACATGTTGGACGGTCCACAGGTCCCCTGTTTGTTTGACTGTTGTCCACTTGTGGAGCGCTAAGATTAGACACATTTGTGGATAGAATGCCTTTTGTTGGTATTAATTTAGGCTCCTGTGACATACCTATGTTTGTATGCTCCTCATGGTGTTGTTTAGCCAACATGTCACATAAAGCACAATAAACATAAGTTAAATGCTAGTATGGGGAGATGGATTATAAACAGTTTGGTGGTGGTATGTGGATGTCAAACATGACGTGTGTCAAAAATGTATTGTTTGATCAGGTAGCCATGACATGGATATGTTTAGGGATGGGGACCTTCTGCATTGTGGCCAGCCAGGGGGTTGTGATAAACACACTTTTAACTTGGTGTAGTCCCTAACCTTCACTGGTCGCACGTGATGGGGTATCTACACACATGGTGAGATGATATCAGCCCACATACAGCCAAAGGGTGTTTACAAATAACGCCAGTTGGATCACAGCATGTGGGTGTTGCCTTGTGGGTATAAGCAGGGTATTTAATGGATTGGATGGCTATAGCTCTTGGCTGATGCTCTTGCAACATCATCCATCATGCGTTAAGCTACAGGCTGTGTATGTTCAGTAGGTCGCGTGACGACCACAAGACCCATATGAGCAAATATCTTGCAGACACAAAGCAAGGCATGATTATGTTGACTTACATACACAGAAACAACGGGGGGGGGGGTAGGTGCCAGCTATTTATCAGAGGTTGCACATGTATTAGGGTAATGCATGGTTTCAAAACGTTCATAGACTAACACATATTGGGATGGCATGCAGCCCTCAGAGGTTTGTCCACATGCAAGGGGGAACTCATGGGGTGGTCCACCATTTTTAAACAACACATGCAACACATTATGCATGTTTATTTGGTGACACATCCTAACAGCACAATAACTGTTAATATTACAGACGGTAATGAGATGTACAAAACCAGGATATGTTATGAATACGAGGAATACATGAGGTGGGAGCGGCAGACTTTCCAATGCCTTTTTGCCTATTGGTAAGTGGAATTAACATACAACTTTGGCACAACATTAAACAGGTAGAGGAGTCTTTTTGTCACAATATGGTGATAACAAGGTTTATAGTGCACTCTGCCACGACTGAGACAACAGAATGGTTGGTGGCGCATACCCCTGAATTGCCTCAGGTGTGTGTACACGGTACACGAGAGGTAAGGGAGGGGTCGGATGACACTACAACACACCTCAGAATACTCGTTTAGTTAGACATCCTCCGTGATGCCTCTGACATGGTATGGTGATGCTGTAACATTGTGATAGGGAGGCACAAGTCATTAATTGTGTGCTCATTGTGGGTCACGTGTGTGTATAGACTGGGGACAACTGAACGGTTGACAGTGTTAGGGTGATTCACGGCTATAACATGGACATTTGTGGGGTGCTTATCTTTGTGTCCTCCATGTGGCACAGAAGGACATACGTGGTTTCTCTGATGGTGTTTGGTCTGGTGCTTATTGCCATTGTGTCCCTCTACATGCAGACCAAACATAAGCATTTTGTTTTGGTAGGTGGTTGTACATAGACATTGTGTGTGACCGCACTAATTGAAATCATATGTTTCCTATTGATCTGTCATATTGCACAGATGATTTTGGTTTCCAATTATTCTAGGTTTAGCATCAGTAAACCAATCTCTTGCTGTCAGTGTCACTCATATTCCCTTGTGTCCTTTGGTTAAGCATGTCCTCTACCACACTTTTCCACTGTGACATGTGCAACAGACCTGCATGTGTTGTTGTAGGTTTGTTGTATTGTGATGTTTGGCTTGCGCTTTTTCCTGTCCCCAAACAATGTCTACTCTCAGACAACCACCAGGAATATCATTTGCATGGTCACTGGGCCGTTATATCTACAGATCTACACCTGTGCACATGCAGGCCATGTGTTACAGATGTCAATTTGACACATTTCACACAACACTGTGGGTGTGTGTATATTTCTTTCCGTTTGCCTGTGTGATGTTGCATTGCTCCGACATCAATACATTATCATGTGATGTTAGGGGTGTGTGGCCTCTGGGTGTGTCTGGTGTGACTATGCTAACCTCTTACATAGTGGTTTAAACGTTGTCAACAATTATGGACATGTTTGTGTGCATTGAGAAAACATGTTTCCTTTTGTTGTCATTAAGGCACTATCTGTTCTCATTTGTGTTTTAGCAGATATGCACACTAATCTGGGACCCGTCAATCCAACAGTTGGCTTTGCCATGGTGAATCTTCGAGCTTTTGCTGACATTGTCTCCCTTCAGAAAATTTTCCTGCTATTGTTGTGTATAATGGCTCAAAGCGATTTGATGCAGCTACACCTCTGATCCCACACAGACACAGGAATGTGTATTGTTTTCTTTTGGGGTTCATTACATCTGTCTTTCACTGTTGATGATATAATGTTGTTCTGATGGGCATGTAACCTGTTCTGTAGACTCACATGAACAGCTGCAACTATGGTGTGTAGCTGCCAACACCCCTGTGTGACAAGGCGCATAGCATTACATCTAAACATCCATAACATGACAAACCAAAGTCTGTGTTCAAAGGCATAATGATGTTGGCCACATGGTTATGTTTTCATATTGCGTGCTATCACATCCTAGTTATGCCTTTTGACATTCCTTTCTTCACAAGCATTTGCACAGCTGTGACGTTATGACATTTGTGGTACACTTTTCAAAGGTGTACTGACGATTACATACCGTCTCCTCTCCTTGACACCAGGACAAGTGGACATACCGGGCCCATCTCTTACACTGCAACTGTTGTTCAACCAACACCACACCTTTTTGAGGACAGACCACCATGCAAATCTTTGCTATTGACATTTTTGTTGCCATTGGATGTTTTACCTCATGAGAGTGCGCAACACATGACTGGGATACGACATTATTATTTTTTCATTTATTTACTTTATTAACCAGTTCTTCTATAGCCGCTCTATTTTAGATCAGAGGGCGTTTTACATTCAACATCAACCTACAGCACAGGAACCCTGAGTTGTATCTTGAAATAAACAGAGGTCAACTTGAAGTAACACATGGGGAACTAGTACATTGTAGAACCATATCTACAATCTTATTTACCCTGGGGGTCCTTAGTCCATTCCGGGGTATCTTCTGATTATTGATTTTTGACTACTGCTTTCACCCTGACAGAGGTTTCGATAGCACTGCTGAACTACAATTCCGATTGGCAGGACGTCGCCTCCCTCATTGTGGGGAAACACACATGGACTTAGAAGGACTATCACAGTAATCTTTGAATCACAGACACACCTGACTAATGCAATGTCTTGAGCCTCAAAGACACTTTTAACATGAGTGTTTTTGGATTTCAGATCCAAGTCTGGACGTTTTACGATGATCCCCCCTTGTGCAGCAGCAACTGACATGGACATTGGTAGGTGTTACATTTTGTCACAGATGTGTGTCTCCTGTTTTGTACCATGGCTGGGTGACATGGCACCGAAGATATTCTAATGTTTTTCCTTACAACACAAGCATACATTCCCATGTATTTTGTCATGTGTCCAACGATGGAGTGCTCCTATTGTCTACGAAATCAACCTATTTGCCACCTGGACATGATCCCCATTTAAACGTCACCATGTTTTCAATGGCACAACACACATCTTGGGATGAATGTTTTCAGTGACCCATGGGTTTTTACATGCATGTGTGGCATCACTGTATCATGTTGTCCCAACCATGTGGACTGGTGCTTGTGCATCTCACTGACTATGTTACACTGTGACACCACATTTGGACCTATGGCTTCTCTGTGTGTGATTTAAGTGGATATGTGTTTCCATTATTTCCTTATTTCTATGCTGCTTCGTGTACGGTTTGCGTACGTTGCATCCATGACAACTCTGCACTGATCTGTACCCACCCTTTCATTTCCCGTCTTCAACGGTCATGACTATGGCTTGTGTTAGCGACACTCACCTTGCCACATTATGTTTGGAGTGTGGCAGTGTGGGTGTCAATACTACTTGTTTACTGGGAAATTCCATGTATCCGGTTATAATGTGACGATGCAC